>JARFTM010000096.1:0-124097 GCA_030278935.1 Trichoderma polysporum | reverse complement strand
GGCTTTCCCACTCCAAAATTCCTTGTTTTCGCTGTGATTCTCTGTGTTGACTTTGCCGCTTTTTTTTTTTTTTTTTTTTTTTTTGCAGCGTTGTAATTGGAATTTTTACCCTTTTTGAATTTGGGTTTCTTTTATGTTTGTTTTCCCAAGTGTGAGTTATTTAAATGGTGGTCCCAAGCACTTTCGATTGAAGAGTGTATTTTTCGTCTTCAAGATTCGAAGATTGAGAGGATGACAAGAGAATAGGCCATAAATATTCTTGGGCTCTATATCTCTACCTCTTCTCCGATGAGCAATCTTGTTGTGATTTGATCCAGAGCTCGTCAAGTTTGTCTATGGGTTGGTCATGACCTGCTCCCAATTCGCGAGATTCTTTTGTCTCACGTTTGGGGCCAGTCCAATGTGAGTATATTTTACACAGAGGAGGGCAGCCAGACACTGTTTCCCCAGGATAAGTTTTCTTGGATGACGACTCACTTGCAAGGTTGTAATGGGGCCGCCAACGAACCTGCTCCCAATTCGTGAGATTCTTCGTCCTCACGTTTGGGGCCAGTCCTTTCGGAGGGCGGGTTGTGGCATGTGGGCCCCAGAGTATGTTTCTTTTTCTTAAAAGGTTGAATCTCTTGATTGTAGAAATCGTTCAAGAGGCAGCCGTGGCTTGTTGCCAATTCGAGAGATTCTTTTCCCTCCCGTTTGGTGCCGATCCTTGCAGAGGGCAACCACGGCTGATTTGCCCAAGTCTTAAGGCGTGTTTTGTTGCTCAGACATTGGGTTCCAGCATGAGAATTGGTTTAGCTGGAGGTGGTGGATATCGAACTTGAAGACGTTCGAGTAGTGGATTTGAGTTCTGCTCAACTCAACGAAGAGGACATGAATCTTCGTTTTGATGTTGAATCATGTTTGAAGTCGTCTCCGTCAAGGATCAGTTCTAGGATGAGATTGATACCCACCACCGTGCGGGTCTCGAAAAGCGATGAGAAATCTGGATGCGATCGCTTTCGATGGCCGATGAGAGTTCATGATTGAGTGCATGAAGGTCAGAGATGTTTGCTGGGCAAATTGGTTCAAAAAAGGAATTGAAAAAATGATTCCTCCACGCAGCGACTTGAAGAGTTCTTGAGTTTGTCGCCGCGCTGTGCCCGTGATAGCAATAAATCTCCAATGAGTGCCGAGAAATCAGAAGATGATGATCGTGATGAAGTAAAGATGGATTATCTTCTAATTTCTGGCGTTTCCGAGTTTGGTGTTTGTGCCGAGAAATGAGAAGAGCATGATGAAATGTCTGGTGTCTCTCATTTCTGGCAAGTCCCCATTAACTGTGTGTCATGAGTAGATGACTGGTTGGACACACAGTTGAGAATCATCGCGTAGTCATGATAAATCAAGATTGATGCCAGGTAATGAATGTAGAACATGGTGTTGGCATCTGACCGCGCAATAATTCTCGGTGTTTGGGAGGATCAGGCAAATATCGAATAGTGATGGTTTGCATAGCTCCGATCTCCCAAGTTTCTCCTTGAATGTTTTTTTGTTGGTCGGAGGATCGAATGTAAAGTAGTTGAACATGTTTCTGATCTCTCCTAAATTTCCCTAGTGGTTTTGTGTATCAAGGAATAAGATGTCTTTCGATCATGTTATATTCCTCGATAAAAGTGTGTAAAAATATGTCCCCAATATTATGTGTCAAAGAACAGAGTAGTTTGATTATGATAATCTTTAACAAAGATGTATGAATTTTCCCCAGTGTGGTGTGTCAAAGGTGACAAGGCCTGTAGTATTTGAGTGATTATGCTGACCTTTGACGCGACATGGGAATCTTGCAAAATGTTGGCAAAAGTCGATAGTGATAAATTTAATATGTGTATCCCCTGTCGCTATCGGGTGCAAGATTCCCTGGTCTCGTTTCTGGGAGCAAAAAGATAATTAGACCGTAGCAGTGTGGATTTGTGTGGATTTGTTTCTTTGGAATGTGGTCTGGTCTGGTCTTGTCTGGTTGGTTTGATGTAGTGATTTGGTTTCGACCAGTGGTCTGGTTTGAAGTAGTGACTTATCCGAACCAGTGGCTTGTTTGAAGTAGAAGCTTGCTTGAAGAAGAAGCTTGTTTGAAGTAGAAGCTTGCTTGGAGTGGAAGCTTGCTTGGAGTGGTAGTTTGTTTTGTTTGAAGATATGTGACCAAACCGATCATCGACCAAGACCTTGCTCTCAGTTGTGTGTCGCCGCCATGTTGTGAATCATAACTGAATTGGCAACGACATAATTACGATTGGGAAAGCAAAAGCGAATTTGATGTTATATCGATCCTTCACCAGAAAAAGAGCTGGTACTGGCTTCTGCTTTGCTTCCCCGATCGCAGTGCTGACTGAATGTTTGTTTATCGAATGCACGCCGTGTGAAGTTGCTTGATAGGCGACGTGGTTCGACATCATTGCAAATGGAATTGAGAGCAAATTAAGTAGTGAAAGTTGTCTTCGCTCTTCTATTCCGATGTATGGCAATGATTCCCCAAAGTTTTGTGTCTTTAATGTCGAGCAGTGTATATTCCTTCGACATTTCCAGACACTGGTAAGGCGACGACCACAGATGGTAATTGTAGAATGAAGATGCATCCTTGCCCATTGTCTCCTTCCCGTGTGAGCCCCCCTCCGTTTGGTTGACTGAAAAAGCACGAATAAGAGATGCTGAAAGTTGCTCGTCAAAAGAAGAAAAGTTCCAAACAGAAGCAAGTGTCCTTGAAAACAGAGGCTCTGGTTCCATCAACGTGTCATTTCTGACACAAGGACAGCGCGATTTCAGCTATGAATACAAGCAAAGAGAATGCTGCTTAAATATGTGTGATCGTCTGAATCGCTCGTCCAAAATAGCAATAAGGCTCTCCACGATGGTGTAAAGTGAATGTGCCAAAAACATATCCTCACAATATGTACAGCAGTTTGACAAAAGGCGTAAAAAGCAAATTGGTCGGCGGAAATCTGATGAAAGAAGTGACTGTATCCGCGTCCTAAGTCTCTGATAGTAGACATTTTGCTCGGTGCCCAAAACCATCGGAAATCCCTCAAGAGAGCCAAGCTCAGCTGCTTTTCCCGTCGTTTTCCAAAATAAAAATTGATCGTCTCGTAGGTGTCAAAAAAGAAGAAGAAAGTTCGACACGATTGCGCTCAGCTCCAAAATATAGAAAAAGGAGTGATTCGACCTGCGCAAACACAAGATTCTCAAAACTGAAACTCCGAAAATGAAGAAACCAGAGTCTAAATGGAAAACCAAAAGAAAAAAGCAGTCGGCGAGCTCGAAAATTGCTGATCATCATCCATCATTAAACATTAAACATTAGAAATTAAAAATTAATGATTAAAGAAAGAAAGAAAGAATGAGCCCCTTGCTCATCTTTCGTCTGCGTTGCCCTCACACAGAATACCTCTCTGAGCCTCACTGTCTCGAATCGCCTTCATAACGGCAGGCGAAGCGAGCATCACCCTTGCCGCTCCTTCGTCAACGGCATCCGCTCCACCATCAGCATCACTTCCAGCGCGAGACAAGGCATGGAAGGACTGCGGAGATCGGAGCAAGCTCTCTCTCTCCGCGGCTTCTGGTGAGCGAATAAGAGCCGAAGACTTCTGCGGTAGCTTCGGGTGAAAAATGGAAGCAGGTTGGCGCCTCCTCATGACGTTGCGCAGATCCCTAGCTAGGCTCTCTTCCTTCTGCTTCCTCAAGGCCTCTGCATCGGGGGTTTTAACTTGCTGCGGCAACGGGGTCATGGGGGCGGGAGTCGCGGGCAGAACAAGATTTCCGCCAGGGAGAATAAGTCCTCCCATCCTAATAGGCGCGACCTCAACATACTTCATTCGGTTCGGCTCAGGAGTCACAATAATCGTCGGGATTGTGACTGGAGCCGGGGTCTCGGTCACGGGCTGTTTCTCTTCAGCAACAACTACTCCTGAGGCCAGGGTGGCGTCGTCGTCGGGGGACTCAGAACTGCCCGCCTGGGTATGGCCCTCTGGAGTTGGCTCTTGCGCCTCCGTGACTGAGTCCGGTCCAGACACAGATTCGGTCGGGGCTGGATCCTTTGCCGAAAGGTCGTCAGCGGCGCTTTCGGTCGTAGGATTGCCTTCGATTGTCCGACGAGTGTTGAACAGTTCGTTCAACGAAAGATTGGTGGCGACACCAGCAGAATTGTCCACCAGTTCATGAGGAAACGCCCAGAGGGGTGCTTCGTCCAGGTCTGGTGACGGCGACCTCGAGAGAGATCGTGGTGGTGTCGCGCTGAGCATGGCGGCCTCAAGATCATCAGCAAGGGAAGATCCAGGCGAGCGTACTAGCGAAGGGGAACCATCACTAGACAACTCATCCTCTGACTCACTTGTTGACTTGGCGCGTGTCGGGGTTTGCGGAGGCGTACGCTCCAGCATGAACTCAAACATGGCTTCCAAGTCAATAGGCTCCAGCTCATTCCAATCTTCATCATCTTCACCCATATATGGCGATCGCGGGGACGATGCGCCCTGTTGGGGTGATTTAGGAACAGCATCCGGAACAATGTCGTTGACGGTGGGGGTTGGCTCTACGGGTTCCATCATCTCAATGACGGGGGGAATTGACTCGTTGAGCTCCGTCGTGTTGTCGGTGGGGGGGATTGGCTCCTCCGGCTCTGTCATGTCAATGACAATAACAGGGGGAATTGGCTTTTGGAGCTCCACCATATTGACATCTTCCTGGGATCGTTGCTGCTCCTCGATGATGATGTCCTCCATCGAAGTAAGGTCCAACTGAGCTAAAGCTGCAGCTAGGAGCTCTGCCTCGATGTCGGGCCCGTCAATGCCAACTAGGTCCAAGGAGGCCATTGCTTCGTCCAAGCCGGAATCCCGAAGGACGCCTGGACCGAAGAACTCGGAAATTGGCGACTCCATGTTAGTGACCGAATCATCGTCGGAATCGGAAGGAGGAGCGTCTGGGAACCGTCCCACGTCTTTCATCACTTCGTCTTCGTTGGAGATTTTGGCGGCGGGAATAACACCGGCGGCCGCAGGAACGGTCTCTAGCCAAGCCTCGTACTCCTCGAACTGGAAGTCGAGAGCAGTGGATAGCGTTCCGTTGGTAGCGCCGGATAGGAGATCGTCCATCTGACGATCAAGGAGGTCGGGATCCATGTTGGCATAATCCTCCTCCAGGTATGTCTGGTAGTTAGCGACTGGTGAGAGGTCAGTCTGAAATTCGATCCCATCCTACTGGGCCTCGAGAACATTCTGAGCGCTCTCGAAAACAGGCGACATGTCCAGCCATCCGCGGGTATCGTCGTAGCTACCAGGCTTCTGACCAGCAGAAGACCATGGGGCCACAACTTCCAATGGCAGGATGGGTTCCTGGGAGTTGGAATTGTCCAAACACAGACTAAATAATGGCCTTGGTACCGCCATCCCCATAAGGGACTCGACATCAGCCATCTCAACGTCGAACTCCTCTTCATGTGAGGTCTCGTCCTCGTTGCCACCGGTGACTGGGAGCCCATCGGAAACCGACGACTCCGCGACAGACACCATGGTGGTCCACCCTTCACCTTCCGCCTCAATTGAGACCCCGGGTTCCTCGGCTGGGGCTGTGTCGATATTCAGCAGGCCGTCACCTTCCTCCTCATACGAGGTCTCCAGTTCCTGGGCCGCTTCGGGTACCGTGGCGCGCGACGAAGCCTCGCCTTCCACCTCCAATGAGATCTCAGGGTCGTTGGCTGGGTCGACTTCATACAGCAGGCCTTCACCCTCCTCCTCTAGTGAGGACTCGGGTTCCTCGGCGGAGCTTTCACCTTCCTTCTCAGATGAGATTTCCAGTTCCTCAGCTCGGCTGTCTTCGACACCCTCGAGCAAGCCATTGCCTTCCACCCCAGATGAGGCCTCGGGCTCTGGTGCGTTTAGGCCGGGATCGACCAGACCTTCACCTTTGAACTCCTTCTGGTCCGCGGGTTCCTCGGTCTCTATGGGTTCGTTGGCAATCGTTACGTCTTCGGCGACGTTATCGGACTCGGGGTCAGTGGGCCAAGCAGAAAACTGAGCCACCGGAGTGGCAGCCTCTCTTGACTGAGGCACTGATAGAGCAGCTTCAACAATAGAAGCATGCTGTTCGTTGTCGGATGCTGTCGGATTCAGATCGGTAATCGGTTGCTCAACGACGGTTCTCTCTACATTCTTTGCTGCCAGGATCTGTGCACAGCGCTCCTTCGCAAACTTCTTAAATCGTTCTTGGTCTCGCAGCTCCTCCGCAGTGAAGGACCTAGTAACAAAGCGGCGCGGTCGCCTACCCCGAAAGATAGCTTCGTAACCAGCTTCGTTAAAGCCAACGAGGGGGCGCGAGTTTAGATATTCCAGAACGAGATTTCGGTTTCCAGAGGCGGCAAGCAGCTGGGCCACGACGCGATCGCCGGTGGACCCAGATTCCATGGGCGAGTAGCATTTGACGACATATTCCGTGAGGTCGAATTCGAACTCCATGGCAACATGGATTCGGCGGACTATATCGTTGGCGGTCAGACGAAGAACCCCCTTCAAGCCTATCCAGATTGTCGAAACAATGACTGGGAAGGCCTTCAGGAACCACGCGAGGAATATGAAGTCGACCGCGAGATCGACCTCATGACGTAGGCCAGCTGTCGCCGCAGCCCAGGGCTTCCAGTACCGAAGCAAGGAGAGCCAAGACACCGCAGCGACAGCAAAGTTCTTGTCCGGGGCAAATGCTAGGACAAAGGAGAGGTATGAGAGGACCAATGGCCACAGGGCAATGGCCATTTTCGTGTACAAGCACACAAGGGAGAGGAAAGCCCATACGGGCGGGAAGAGGACGGCATCGCCAAGGGAGGGGTCCTTGGGATAGGGAACGATCTTGAAAATGGTGTTAAACTCCATTTTGTCTTCTGTCAGAGGTGAGGTTCGTTCGTTGTGTGCGTGCTGGTATCTTGTGATGATGATGATGATGGTAACTGGAGAAGGGAAGAGAGAAAAGGGGAAAAAAGGTTCGAGGGCGCGGGGGATTTCTGTTTATTTCCCTCAGGCAATCGTAGGCACATGACCTTGAGCTCTTTTTAGCCAATTGGATGCGTAGTTGTTATTTTTTCCTTGTTGTTGCGTACGGGACTGTTCGCCAGCTGGCGAGTCGAGATGCCTGAAACTGAGCATGACCCTCACTTTCCCCTCACTACGCTGCCTATTGACGAATCCAAACGATTGTATTTAGTTGGTAATGTCAGAATAAAAGTAGTTGATGACCAGGCAACGCCAATTCGTACGCGTGGTCCGGTGGTGTTGAGTAGCTGAATGTTAATGGGATATATCACAGCTGTCTATCTAACTTGGTGTTTTCACGCTCTGCTATAGCTGTCAGCTCACTCAAGGCCAGCACATCTGTAAATAAATATGGCGAGTGAATTGAAATGCAACTGCTCACCTATATTCTCTCTAAATCTATTATCAATTATGAAAACACTCTTCTATAGTCGGTGGTATCTAATAAGTTTGTGTTATTCTCTAGCTGCGCCGCCAATATCAATGCCATGTCGTTGAATCAAGCTTGCTTCTGTCTCACCCCACTCTGCTAATCAGTTCCTGTCGCTCAGATACAAGATCCCGCTATTGGCCACGCACTAACTGACTTTGTACATCCAGGACGGGGTCCAGAGAGGGGGCGGTCCTTTCCGCTAATCTCTGCGCTACTAAGTTGGAGCTCCTCCTAACAGCACGAGCCAAAAATAAAATAAAATAACAGCGTTGAAGACGCTCTGAGGGTAAGACGCACGCGCTGATCTCACCAGCCTCTTATATCCTCTGCTGCCAAATCTCGCAACTCCAGTCACCTTCAGCCCATCGTCTATTCACCAGCACCGCCTACCATGGGAGAATCGGTCGCTGACGCGGCTGCCCGCCCGCTCCGCATCATCGCAGTCGCGTCTTTCATCCCGTCCTTCGCGCTGTGCATCGCTCACGGCGTCTTGTCTCATAAGCCTGTTCCCGCTGTTGGTCTGGTTCCTCAGGCCTTTTCTGTTGCCACCTCGATCGCGCTCCTGCGGGCTGCTGGAAGCCACAGCGACGATGCCGATGTCGAGTCTATCGAATCTGGGCGCCACAGCACCCTTTCTATCCGCGCTCTCCTAACCCATCCAATCGTTGTGTTTATTCACGACATCATACTTGCTGCCGCTCTAATGATAGTCCTCGTCTTTACATGGACCCACCACGGCCGCTCAGCTTCGCTTAGTATGCTAGCTGCCTATGCGACCCTGCCTATCCTGACAAGCTTGTGAGTCTTCCCCACGCCATCCAAAAGGTCTTTGCATCTGAGGGTTGCCCCGTGTCGCTCTTTGCGTTATGGATGTTAACGTTCGCTGAGCAGCTTCTGCCACATTCTTGCTGCGGGTCAGGCCGTCTATCAAGGGCTCGCTATTCACGGCTTCTTACAGTGGGTTGCCTGGCAAATTCTTCCTCCACATTGTCCAAACTGCGAACACCACCTACGACCTTCCTCGCTGCCCGAGATTCCCTGGTTCCAGAGTATTAAGAGTTTGAATTTGGGTCTAAGATATCCGTGGCGCCGTAGTGATGCACCCTTGCTAGCACCCTCTCCCTTTTTAGCGGAGGACGATCCTGATCGCTACCGCGACGATCCTGAAGACGATGAGGCTACGCCACAGCCAGAGGCCGTTGAGGTGCGATCAAAGCGGAACCGTAAGAACAAAGCCACTCCTGCACCATCTGACGAAGTCTCGGAGGCCGACATACCTGGGGATTCGTCTACGAGAGATGACTAACTGGATGAAGGACAACTATTTTAAATGATAAGACGCAGTCGGATTTATCACGAAGACTGCGACCAGTATTCCCGGGGTCAAAGTTATAGCATCGTGTTCGCCTCTGCATTCTTCTTCACCCTTTTTACTTTCTTCTGAATGGGATTCTTTTTGGGCGCAATTCATTGAGGCTGTCATTATTATTGCATATATAGTTAGATTACCTAGCCACCGTCATTACATCATAGACCATGATCCTTTTGAACAATACATGATATCCCCCCCTTTTGGGGAACATTATACCTCAGTTTCAATCCCAGCCTCTTTGCTTCGGTGATTAAGCTTGCCAGTGACACTATTTTCTACCTTGTCCACCTTATGCTTCACCCATTTAGCTGTCCGAGGAACCTGCACCCACAGTTAGCTTAGCTATCGTACGACTGCTCTCTCCTCGTAATTCCTTCTTACCTTCCATTGCATAAGCCCACGATGCTGTCTGTGTAGGGCTTTGTCTCTCCGTCTGTAATCTCGTATCTGGTCTAATGGACCCTGTTTATGTTCCGCGCTACCATCTGGTATATATTCGTCCTCTTCAGAGCTATCACTGTCGCTCGAAATCTCCTCATCAACAATCCCCGCCGATCTTTCCATTTCATCGTCCCTGAGACTATCTCTTGCTGCATCAATTACTTCAACAACATCTCTTATGTGCTCACTACTATTAGCCCATTCGGAATGTGCAGCGCCCTATAGAAGAAAAAGAAACATTAGTAATTTTTTTTTTTGCTGCAGGGTAGTCAAGAAAATCAAAAGATCAACCTACCATCCCAGGCCAAAATGTGACCTTGAGCTTGAGAGTGCCAATCTGTTCTCCGCATTGGTCTAAGCAGCATGCTATAGCCCTCTTAAAATCTCCTTTCCAGATTGGCAGTTCGAGCGTCAACTCCTCACCATCCGGGATATCCTTCAACCAACACACGCTAAAAGCAGTAATTTTATCTCCAAGCACTTTCTTATCTTTAAAGGCAATAGACAAACAGTTGCTGTATCGTTTTTGGACAGCAAGATTGAGAGGTCGGTCTTTGCTTGCCGCCCACGTTGCTTCACTGGTCCCACGAGAATACATTTTGGCAGTATTGATGTCAGTTCTCAGTTTGAGTTTCGCATACTTCAAGTCTTGTGGACAATCCGAACTTGTTGCAACAGGCTGGACATTCACTGTACCATATTGCCATCCGATCAAGTTGCGCGGAGCTTGAAGCTGAACACTGCGCCACACCATAGAGAGTCTGACCTTTCCATACCCAATGCCTCCAGATAGGGGCCAGAATCCGTTCCTTTGTGAGCGATTCTTAAATAAATCTCTCAGCGGTAGATGGACGATCCCCAACAACGGATCATCCTCATGCAGCCTTGCGTCTCTAACAGAGACATACACTTCGCAAGACTTCCAGTCTCGGACAAAGCGCTCGCAGCTTGCGTTGAAAAATGGTTTTGTGTTTTGAGGCTTGGTTCGCGTTTTGTAGGTTTTGTTATGATTAATAATGACTGTGCAGTAGGCACTCGGCAGACCCTCGCCGGTCTCCTCGTCGCTCGCATTTCCATCCTTGTCCTTCAAATTTTTGCTCAGCTGCGGAACTTCGAGACCGGTGATGTTATGAATCTCCAGGCTAAAGATGCCACTTGGGTATCCATCTGGTGGCGGCGCGGATATGATCATCGCATCTTGTTCTGCTTTGAGCTCCTGCATCTCTTGCTGCTGCAGCTCACCCTCATCGCGATTGGACGATTCGTTTTTGAACATAGCCTCTCGAAGCTTCCGCTCGCAATTGTTGCTGACTTTCTTTTTAAGCTGGTCCATTGATCTGACTTCTGGATCGTGAGTCTGCTGGTCGAATTGGCACTCTTGGATCCTTGCTTTGGAAAAATATCCAACACTCCATTCGAGTTTCCCGGGCATATCGTCGCCAGATCTCAGAGCCCTAAAGCCGTCTGTACGCTCCCACATGCGTCCGTTCGACTCTTCACTTTGCATCAGTTCCTTAAGATCGACCTCAATTCGCCCGAGGTCGTCATCTGCCGTGAATCGATCAGAATCCCAAAGCTGAATTCGCAATCTTTCGTTAATGTTGAGCTCCTCAGGGGTAACTAGTACAAAGCAAGTCTCATGCCAATGTGGTTCCATTTCAGAGAGCAGAACGCGCGTGCTCCAGAGCACCTTACCGAATTTAGCCCATCCAACAGAGACATATGGATCTGAGCTTGAGTCTTTGAGAAGCGGTATGCCCGAATCTGCCATTTTGAATTCGTAGCCGCGCTTGATATATATCATGAGAATGCCTTTTCCATATGTATCCTTTTTGAAGTCGTCCCCTGCGAGCATATCCTTGAGATTCAACGTGAGACTCTTGGGTGCTACATACTGTGCCATTGCAGCGTCAACAGCTGACTGCACAAAATTACTGATGAATGGCACGTCCATAATATTTAGACCGTGCTTACTCAATGGCACGCAGCTCAAATTCACCTTTGGCTGGCCAAGCAGTGTTAGAGTGCAAAGGTCAAAAAATGGAGGGTCCGGCGTAAGCTGTAGCCGCAATCTCATGGTACCAACAGCTCCTTGTAGATCAACCCAAACGGGGATCTTCAAGTTTCCGGGAAGATAGAAGGCCAAATAGAGATGCATGTCTTTGGTCCTCTCTTTGAAGGATTTGCTGGCGGATCGCGTCCTGTATGCGAATGCAACTTCCAAGTTGATGAAGTCGCCTTCCTCGGCTTCCATACCTCTAGAAACCGACTTGTCGCTTTGACTGTCATTCTCTTCGGTTTCCTCTAGACCTGTGTTGCTGCGGCTGTCTCTATCTTTGTTGGAGATTATTCTGCCATCTTCTGTCACAGCTTGTGCAGCAGCCCCGGTGGGCAGCCATCGAACGCCGAGGATGCGCAGTGACTCGCTGCCTTGGCCTATGTCTTCCACACTAACCATTCGTATCATTTTTGGTAGAGAAGCTTGCATGACATCTTCCAGCGTATCTGCTAGGCTGGTGAACAGGTCTGGATTGATAAGCGGCCACACGGAGCTAAGCAAGGAATTAAGCCAGAGAGTGGTCTCTCGTTCGTATTTCTTCGTCTCTCGCTCCATTTGACGGCGCTGCGAGCGCCATACCTCGTCCTGGATGGCATTGTCGACTTTCTTGGCCGTCCAGTCTCTCACACCGAAGATAAAAACACCAAATGCTCCTGCACCACCAGCAACCAGAAAGAACCATATTAGCAGTCTTTGAGCAACAGCTGTCCATCCTGCATTTTTATGTGTATCCACATGCACTGCTTCGCGAAGTATGCAAATGATAGCCAAGATGCCACACGCGCCGGCGAGCGAAGCTATAAATCCGCGGCTGCTTGCACTGACAATTTCATGGCGCAAGAAATCGAGGTCGGGGGGCGGAAATTGGTTCATCAAGGCATGGTGCTTCTTTTGCGAATGCTCTTGCTCCTTACGCAATTCAGCATTGGACTTGTTCTTTTCATCTATCCCGGTAGAAGTCTTTTTTGTTGGTTCAAACGGATCCTCGTTTACATCCAAATCTTTCAGAGCACTGTCTGTGAAATCATGAATTTTTACCGGGAGATGGGTAACCGGGTCGGTGACTTCGCGTTCAGCCCTTTCTTTCTTGGAATCTTTTCTCTGCTTTCGCGGATTGAGTGCGGTGGGATCAACTTCTGAAGTGTCTTGCATAGAGACTTCAGCCTCGGCCTCGGATTGAGAATCTGCTGTTCCGTCATATTGACTCCGATCGTCTTCGGCCTGGGAAGTACGGCCCTCGAAGGTATCGGTGTCGCTCTTCAGTGCATCCTGCTGCCTGGCCTCCCTTTCCTCTCGGTATTTGGAGATGGTAGGGATTGGGTGTCTTTCGCTATACGGAGCTTCGTAGCGACGGGAATGCTCCACATCTTCTTTGCCAGCCATTTTAAAGCTCTACGCACTGCATTCGCGCAGACATGGACTGGGAGATGGGGAAAAAATAAGAAAGCAAGGAAACGCGCATACGCATGGAAATAAAATTCATTAAAATATCTGCCGAATGCAAACTTCCTTTTTAACCACTTAGATGTCAATCCCAGACTGGATGACGGCACAACGTATGAAGATTGACATGGAGCTCAGGATTATCACCACTACGTCATACGCTCGGCAGACTGGCAAGACTGGCCACTCCTCACAGTGCAGCACAAAGTGGACTTGGAAGCATGAATGCTGTAGCCATTACGTTGATCTTGGCGCTCAGTGGCCAATGCCGAGACAGCGAAATATAATTGGATTTTACTTTACGTTAAATATACGAGGGAACGTCATTCATTCATGCGATGTCTGAAAGCCAAGCTGCCGGCCACAATAACAAGACGGCAAATGCCAAGCCACAGTGGAAGCACCCAAAGAAGCACCACATAAAACTCGTCGTTACGCGTATTTGGCATGATAGAAAGCCGTTTAACAGCATCTCCGGTAATAATAACACAGAAACTTTCTGAGCATATGAGTAATCGCATGCGAAGATCAATTCAAGTCTACGTTGCTCTGGTCCTAAGAATTAGTGCTCCGTCTGCTGGCAATTTTGTGGACCAATTGTAAAAATAGCAGAAGGAGAGGCCGCAGTAGCGGATGATGGCCTCAAAAAATTGAAAAGGGTGATTTTAAAATAATATACTAATCCCTTTTGCATCAATATAATTTTTCACTTTTTTATCCCTTATAGCTCCTTGGTGGCGTTTTAAGGGAGCGCTGAATGAATGATCATACGGTGGGCAACTTCCTTTGCGCTCCTTTTTTTCCCTTTTCACTTAGTCGGGTGGCTATTAGGTCGTGTCCAGTGTCTAATGAGCGACGAGCATCCCGGGCCGTGTTTTGCTTTCTGCCGCACGAGCATGGATGAAAACGTAGCAGCTCCTGTCCTTCTCATACACGCTATAATCTGTACGTCGTACTTCGTATTCGGTTTCTGATTGTGAGTGCGACGTTGTGCGATCGAGATGTGGTAGGATGTAGGTGGGAAAAAGTCGAAGAGCGCAAACCAGGTTAAGAGAAACGATTTTAAGCATGCAAGAGCTCCCATTTTATAGCCAAACTGTTGGATCCCGCCACGTGGGAAAGTTGGAGGGCTTTCAGAAAAAATCGTACGATTCTTTCATCATCGCATGAATGTTTCTTGTCAAAATCTCGATACTACGTCTGCCAATGCAAACAGCCGCTTTGCCAATGCCGGTAGACTTGCAGGGAATAACCTCAAAGTCTCAGGGCCTTGGATGGGAGGGGCCGCAGGAGCTGCGCTAAAATCTAAGGAGAGAGCCCCAATTCCAGGCGTGGGACTGACTCCACGTCCTTAAGCAGTAAAATTGGTTATTTCCATACCTGTATGCAAAAGTGCAGGGCGTCCATCTAGCAAGAGCACTAATGTTTTAGGCTGCTACTCGTTTCAGTTGAACATCTAGAGGTTATCTCGTTGACTCCGCCTTTTCTAGCCGAGGCGAAGAGCAAGGAGGAAAGAAAAAAACTACAGAGTATAGCTTGAATCTATCAGAGCCTACCTTAATAAGAAAATTGATGGATGATCTTACACAGATGGAAGATGTCAAGTCGCTATTGGACAAATGGTATGGGGAAGGGAGGGACGGATGCCGGAACAACAATCTTGGCACGCACCAGACAGCTGGTAGCGGCGCTTTCAAACCTTGGTACGAGATTGATGGCTAGATAAGTTGTAACTCTGTAATTTAATAGTATATCGATAACAAGAAAAGAGTATGGAGTACAATTGTATCAGCTAAATCAAGCTTACTCCGGCTTCCTCTAGATGATTGGTTTTCGTGAGAATGCTATCGACTGACAGAAGGGCCTCGCCGTTACAGCACCGCAGTGTCGTTCGATTCGATAGCTCAATCATCCGTTCCGCAAGCTGACATCACCAGATACACGGTTTTAGATGGACCAAAAGAGAAAAACTAATGCCTCATTGGAGGCATTCCAATCGACCTCGTGGCAGGTCTCTTCAGCAACACGGCCTTCACAGTAGACCAGGGGTCTCTCGTGCCCGCAGCCCATCACCACGCAGCTAGTTCAGGGGATGCAACTCTAGACTCTTGTTGGTCAGCCACCGATGTTTTAAGCGCCGAGCCCAGGGACCGTTGCCTCTTCAGGACTGGTATCGCCAACCTGCACCCTGACTAAATCCAGCAGACCAGTCACAGCTCGTTCAGTGCCTTGTAGAGGAGGGGAAGACACAGATGGCCGGCGGCTTTGATGTGACGGTCGGGACCTATTTATGGTGCAAAGGAATGCGGCAATGCGACCTGCAGGCGACTTATACGCCGTACATGTACGAAGTAACCCGCCCGCCCTCTTGTCGAGCAACCTGCGTCCAAATCTTTGTATTTACTCGCATTTACAATCTTCAATCTTTGGATTTGCCGTCAAGGGCCCGGGGCACTTCTGCTAAGCCATTACAGCATTAACGCTCGGAGCACGTCAAAGTGCAGAAAAGCTTCAGCGAATTCTCAAACGCACACGCCCCAAAGACCCCCCCCAAGGTCCCCCTGAGCCAGCGCCCGAAACGCCGCTACCAGAGTCCCCTCCGCCAGCTCTCACATTCACCGTCGCACAATTCGCTCCACGAGAGTCTCACTTCTGCGCCGTGATCTTCGTCCTTGCTTGTAGTTTTCTCTTGTTTAATTGCAAGCTGTGCAGGCCACACAAGGACTAGCCCGTTGTTGCCACCACGCCCAACAGCTCGCGAAACCTCATCGTGCCATTTGGCGGCGGTTCGCTTCGCAGCTACAGGGGTCTGCAGTTTCATGCTACAGGGAACCTCGAGATCCGAAGTCAAAGGAATTTCGGGCCCTGCCTCTCCATCTCCGTCGACTTTCTCTAGCCTGTCCGTGTTTCAAGCCCAGCCAGGAACCTTCTTTATCATAACGCATCTCCCGTGTTCTTGGCTTCTGTCTTTCTTTCTTGTTTCCCTCAGCTGTCGTTAGGCGGGCCAAAAAGCAGCCATTTTTATTTGATTTATTATTTTTCTCTTCTTCGGACGTCCTCTTGGACTTTCCCTTTCTGTCAACTGCTGGCTCAGGTCACTCTTTTCATTTTTATTGAACCTTCATTTTCCAGCGCCTCCGATTCGGATTTCTTTCTTTTATTCCGCCTTGAACAGCATTTGAAGTCAGGGTGAATCAAAGTTGCGTTATCAGAATTTGGGATCTTATTTATTGGAAAAACGAAATAAGGATAATATCATTGTTCAGAGTTGGGAACTGCTTGCACTGGGTAAATCCCGAGGCGTCCTATCATAATTTTTCGGTATTGTCGCGGGTCGACACTTTAATTTCAAAACACTTCAACCGTCAAGAGGAGGGAATTCGGAACCAACACTCAAGATGGCTGGCCAACTCTCATACGGTGAACTGATCCGCAAACAGTTCACCGCCCAGAAGCTGCTCTATCATTTCATCTTTTGGGCATTCCACTTTGGACTTTTTGCATATGGATGGTAAGCCCTACTCTTTGATCACTCTATTCCACCAAGAGCAAATTTTCGCGTTGTGGATTAATACTGACAAATGCATCAGGTGGAAACAAGCCTCTGATCCAAGATTAGCAGGCCTCAACACACTCACATTCTCCGTATGGATCTCTCGAGGTGCCGGTTTGGTTCTCAGCGTCGACTGCATGCTGATCTTGCTTCCCGTCTGCCGAACCATTATGCGCTGGATTCGACCCAAGATTCGTTTCCTTCCCCTCGATGAGAATCTGTGGATGCATCGCCAACTTGCATACTCGCTGCTCTTTTTCACCATCCTCCACACCTCAGCTCATTATGTCAACTTCTACAACGTAGAGAAGAACCAGATCCGCCCGGTTACCGCTCTGCAAATCCACTACGTTCAGCCTGGCGGTATTACTGGACATGTGATGCTCTTTTGCATGCTGCTCATGTATACCACTGCTCATGCCCGTATCCGTCAACAATCCTTCGAGACTTTCTGGTATACGCACCACCTGTTCATCCCCTTCTTCTTGGCTCTCTACACTCACACCGTCGGTTGCTTCGTTCGTGACACCGCCGATTCATTTTCGCCCTTTGCTGGGGACCAGTATTGGTCGCACTGTATTGGTTATCTCGGATGGCGATGGGAGCTTTGGACTGGAGGTTTCTACTTGATTGAGCGCCTGTATCGCGAGGTCCGTGCTCGCCGTGAGACCAAGATTACTCGCGTTATCCGACACCCGTACGACGTCGTCGAGATCCAGTTCAACAAGCCTTCCTTCAAATACAAGGCCGGTCAGTGGCTCTTCCTCCAAGTGCCATCCATTTCGAAGTACCAGTGGCATCCCTTCACCATCACCTCATGCCCGTTCGATCCCTATGTCTCAGTCCACGTTCGACAGGTTGGTGACTTCACCGCTCAGCTGGGAGATGCCCTTGGTGCTGGTGCTGCTCAGGCTAAGTTCTACGACGGCGTTGATCCTATGGGTATGTACGAGGTTGCTTTACAAAACGGTCAACAGATGCCTGCTCTTCGAATTGACGGACCTTATGGAGCTCCTGCCGAAGACGTCTTTGAGAATGAAATTGCCGTTCTCATCGGTACTGGTATCGGTGTCACTCCCTGGGCTTCTATTTTGAAGAACATCTGGCATCTCCGAAACTCTCCCAACCCCCCCACTCGTCTTCGTCGTGTCGAGTTCATTTGGGTCTGCAAGGATACCGGCTCCTTTGAATGGTTCCAGACATTGCTCTCCTCTCTGGAAGAGCAGTCCAATGAAGCTGCTCGTGTTCCTGGAAGCTCTGGTGTTGAATTTCTCAAGATCCACACCTATCTCACCCAGAAACTTGACATGGACACCCAGCAGAACATTGTACTGAACAGTGTGGGTGCTGATATGGACCCCCTCACTGAGCTCAAGTCGCGGACACAGTTTGGCCGACCCAACTTTGGTCGTCTCTTCAGAACTATGCGTGATGGCATTCTTGACCGAACGTATCTGGGCGGTCTGGAAGGAAGCATGAAGACGACTGTTGGTGTTTATTTCTGTGGTCCTTCTGTTGCAGGTAAGATGCACTATTTTCTGCATAATATCTCTTAAAAAAGTTCATTTCAGCTAACATGATCTTCCCAGCCCGTGATATCAAAACTGCCTGCAAAGCCGCCACGGCACGCGAAGTCGACTTCCGCTTCTGGAAAGAGCACTTCTAATCTACAAAAGCTTAAAAATTTCCCAATTTTCTCTGTATACCAGACAATACCAATTTCTTTTTTTGTGCTCCGTTTCATAAATTACAATTACAATGATTGACATCAATTATGACGGTATGTGTGGGTCCTGTAGGAGTCGAGTCTATGAAAGCGCAGGTGGCCAATTTCAGTCTAGCAGTATTAAGGCAGTGGCAGCGGCATAAATTGTTGAAGGCCAATTGAAGAATTATTAAAATAAAGGCGTATGTTCTCATTATGAAGTGCTAGAATAGATTCCAAAGACTGGCTTTATCCCTCTTAACGTTCATTTTCTTTGCTAGCCGATGCTGGCTTTCATCTGTGCCACCTTTTAAAAGCGCCGCCGGGCGATGAACAACGCTTTTCATGACAATGGAAGAAGTATACTTGTATGTGTGTAGATCAACCTGACACATCTTTGATAAATGAAAGAATCGTTCTGTGAAAGACATTATTTACAGGAAGCTCCCAACAAGCCCTAGGTATTACTGGGATAAGATGCAGGACCTCTGACCGCCAGTCTGACTGACATGACACCAAGCAATATTATTTCATCAGAGCTCTGCATCTAAGATTTTAGTTATTGTATGTGTTTGAACTTAAATTGAGCCTAAGACACGCTCGCAATTCTGGCTAGCCAGAGCTCTGGGGATAGCAGACTGTTTGTAAGGATGCCTCACCAGCTTAAAACGACTCACCCCAGCCAGCGCAAGCTTCCCTTCCCTGAGCTCCAGGCAGAGATATCCGACGAAGGCTTTGAAGAAGGATTCTCTTTGCTTTATTCGGAAATCAACAAGTTCTTCAAAAATGGCATCGGGAAAAAGGCGGCCAGCTCAAAGAAGTCCCTCTGGACACAGCAGAACTCCAAAGAATTTCTGAGTTTCGCGAGCATGGTTGCTCGACCTGGCGCAGATGAAGGATGGGAGAAGCTGCTGAGATCACGACCATATCGATGCGCCCTCTTGTCGGGCGTGATGATGATGGTGCTGGATAGACACGTATTTTCCGATCTTTTGTTTGGCGCCGGACCAGAGCATGCAGAAGTGTTACGGATGGAGGACAGTTCCATGGTCAATATCGAAGGTATGATAATACTCGACAGCGCTCTTTTGTGAGCGATTGCATGTAGTTTGGCTAATATGCATCCAACACATTTCTAGGTTTCCGACGAACCGACCTTCGAGCAAACACCAACAGAGTCTATCTTGAAGCAGCAGGCGGCGTTCCACCATTGTTTTGGAAAAGGGTAGACAAAGTCACCGCACAACTCTTAGCCCTGCTCTCGCCTCTTTACTTAGCTATCGGGGAAGAGGCGCCATCTCGATCTTCGTATCAAGCCCTACACGATATCGTTGCGCTTGCGGCGTGGCTCAACGTCGCGATCCGCCTGTCTCCCAAAATTACGGCTTTCGAATGGGTCCAGCCCGGCGAGGCATATCGACACACCTATCTATGCATTGGGGAGGAAAGGACGAGAACTACTTCGAACAGTCACTGCAAGATACAGGATCCTCGAAGTCGCACCCGCGTGATGATCTCGGCCGCGCCAAAAATCACCCGGTATGCGCGTGGGAGCGACGGTCTTTTCACGGGCACGGCGACATACGAGGTCATGCAGCCGCATGTGGTTACTTACAGCAGACTTTACGCGGAACAGGACGAAAATCTTGTAGTTCCGCTGCAAAGTCAAGTCCACAATAATTTCCTTGTCTTCTTGATACGCGTTCTATCTTTAATAGTGTTTGTTGTGCGTCTGGTAGCTATGCTGTGCCTCACGGGAGTGTTTGGACTTATGGCGTTCGGCGCTTGGACTAGCACCACCGGAGCGCATCGCGATTTTATCGATTTTAAATTGCATGGTTCTTTGACTTGGACGGTACAGATGATGATGTGGCTGATTCGATTATCTTTTCGGAGTTTAACGTGGTGGCTCAAGATGATTCTTCGATATAGCGAGGTGCGCACAGATTACAGTCTTGTAAGCACGAATAGCTGGTCATTGAATTGGTAGCGACTTATGGTAATGCAACAGGACTAATTTGGGTGGAGTAAAGGATATACAGCTCGGTGGCGATTGATATGCGCTTGAGAAAATTGCGTCTGTGAGGAGTTTGGAGAGAAATTCATTAGGGAGATTTGATCATAATAGAATGTTTTTAGATATTGTGATTTGTAAGGCATTCTATTTGGGTTACTCCTCGGTAAAGCTGTTTAAATTTTTAATAACTAACTAATATAATAATAACGGCTCTACCTAGGATCTTCTTGTGTTTGATGTGAGGGTAAGTTGTAGAAACTGACCGCTAGGTTAATGCCTATGTACGCGTCGACTTAAACTTGCTAAGAATACACAAAATCGGGAGAGGAAAACAGGGAACGGGGAATCCTTAATAAATAGTAGCAAAATTATACGTACATAGAACGGCATTTCCCCTTTGTTGAGAAAGCATCCAGCTACTACTAGCTATAGAGGAGTGAGAGCAGAGGGAGACGGGAGAACGAGATTTCGGGAACAGTACAGTCTAGTTTGAAGATCTTATGGTATAGCAAGTCAACGTAAAAGTCAGGGTCGATCATGCTTGCCTGAATCGTCAGACAGTCATCGTTGTCAACAGCTTCACCAAACTCATCCGTGGCCCCTCGGGCGGAGTGGACCCTCCCAGCCCCGAACAATATGGACATTCCCTCCGTTCCGATCTATGCCTACTTCACGAAGACAGCTCAGAAGGGCGCCTTTTTCGACCTGGATAAAGATTGCCACTATGCTCGAGCCCCTTCTCTAGAAACGGAAGTGTCTGATTCCGATGTTCAAATACTCAGCTGCTGAAAATGGCAGACGTCGCTCTCTAATCAAGACTTTACGGAAATCATTAGTTCGGCATCAGATTACTCTGATTGTTATAGGAGCCGTTCAATATTAGACTATACCCTCCTTTCCTAACGGGTGGCTTAAATATTAATATTGCTAATGCTAAATTCTGAAGGTTTGCTATATAATCTTTTTAGGATTCTGTTCTCTATTTTACAGCAGCTATTTATTCATCAATATTTCATCACTAGCGATGTAGTAAGGAGTAGGTTTAAATTAGCAGTTAATATTAAAGGGCAAAGCAAATTATGAATGAGGAGAAGTAAGATAAAGTTTATTTATTACCTGAATATATTAAGTAAAAGATGTATCGTCTTTTTCACTATTTATTTTTCTATGTGCTTTTCATGTCTCTTTTTATTATTATATCTAAAAACTCGCGGAGATCTTGCATCCTGTTCACGGAAGTTTCACATTCTTTGTCTCTCGGCGTTTGCCTCTTTAAGATCAATGCCGCACTCGCAACGGCAATTGAAAGTCGATTACGGCATTTGCCCTGTAGATACTTATGGTATGTAAATCAGATGATGCGTTTTGTATGGCTTCTGCCGGCTCTTTCTTAATGCGTCAAATGCCGAATAAGGCTCAGATGGATCACAACATGGGGTAATAAGACAACACGGCTACGAAGTTGCGAATGTACTACAATTCCAATGCCAATGAAATGGAAAGCGGGAGTCCTATGTGCCATTGCTTAGTAGTATTTATAGTCGCTGTTTGCCCCAATCAACATTTCAATTAGGCTCTACTCAAGGTCAATAGCAACCATTTTCTCAAAACAACACAAATATCCATATTCTTCCTACCAGAATATTGCCCAGTATGAAAGCAGCAATTCTGACAGTCCTTTTCTTAAATATCTTTGGTGCTATCGCCGTGCCCTCAGCCAATCTAGTAACAGTCACCGATGGAAATGGCAATACATACATTGGACTTGACAAAGTACGTTCACCATCACTTTGTTTTCTCATTAACTACGCTATATTTCACATAACTAAACTCTGAGTTCCCTCAAAGGCTGCCCTGATCGGACGAGGTTTAGATGCGGCCGTCTGCTCTTGCGGAGTAGACTGCCGCCGCCCGCATGCTGACTGCACGCCAGGTAGGTGCCAATGCACGGGCGACAATGGATGCTGGTCCTGCAATGGAGGTCGGATGCAGTGTCAGCCTGATCCGCGAACGCATCATTCGTGCTGGACTTGATGAAATAGACTGAATATGGTCTCGTGTTGCTTATTGTACTCGGTACTAAAGCCTACTATAAGTTTTTTGAGATTAAAGGATATTAATTGCTTAATAGCTTGATAATGCTACTAGAAGCTGTTCAACACAGCTCCCTATCAAGTTTGTCGCTCTGCCTGCATATCAAACAATTTCATAGATTTTCTCCTTGCCATACTTCTCGAAGTAGCTGTAACCATTTTTACATCGACTTTGAATTGCTGTCGATCCGACAGGCAGAGATATCTTGCAGCTGACGATGATACATTTGCGATACACGTATTTCAGTTAGCCTTCGTCCTTCTTCTTCTTAAAAATAGCAATCGTAGCAACGTCCTTTAGTGAAACTTCCAATAGGATGCCACAGTCCGGATTAGCACATCGCTTTTCATCAATAGGTGGAGGAGATTTTGCCTCTCTTCTGCGCTTCTCTACTAATTTGGCGACGCAAAAGGTTGATCCAAGAGCTATTGCACCTTGTTTTCCCAATCAATCTGGGGCCACCACAATCGACACACGTAGGCGCAGGCTTTTGCTCTGAGAGGCGTGACAGATTGGCCCCCTCAAAACAAGCCCGGCGCTATTGGGCATTCTTCTCGTTCTGGGGCAAGATGGGCTGGAAGCCTGATGTCGTCTAGAAACGCATCCCAATCCTGCAACGCTGGATCAAGATAATCTTGCAGCATATCCCCCAGAAAGGTATGACTCTGTCTTCCTGACTGATTATGAAGAGTCTCATATAGTTGCGCTGCCTTTGCGGCTAAACCCAACTGGTTCGTCGGAGCTTGTTCTGGTCCGCCTTGCTCATTCTCGCTTTGGCTCACTTCAGGCTGTTGTCCATCTAAACCAGAATACAGGTGGTCAGAAGGTGAGAACACTACGAAGCACTCAAGGGTGTCATTCTGAGAGTACGAGCATTCACGACTTACTTTGGACTGTGGCATGCCTCCTCAGCTCGCGCAAGGCAGTGGCATAGTCTTGCGCGGGTTCATTGACTAGTTCTGCCATTCGCAGCAAAGCCCGATCACACTTTGACCAAGATGACCCCAAAGCGTTCACCTCTAAGCGAGCCACCAACTCATCCCGAGACTCTGCAAGAGCCAAGACAAGGGTAGCAGATATAAGGACTTGTTTCTCGAATTAGCAATCCACGCATCAAAATATTTTTTAGTAGTACTATAAAGTCACAACTTACAAAAGATACAATACCACCAAGCGCCTGCAGAGTTACCAGCGACTGCTCGATCTACCACGTCAATCAACCCACAAGCGGCCTCGACGCACACTACCGCAGAATCGACCGGGTAAGAGTTTGAGAACCGATTCAAACCGGATGGCTTTTCCAATGACGGGCCGTTGTTACTCTTGGAAGAGCAGTAGAGGCTGAGTGCTGGACGATGAAGCAGTAGTTTAATATGCAAGAGCCTAGATAGTAGCTTTAGTAACTCTGCACGTGTCGTGAAAGCAGGCAGACTTGCTTCATACCTTGCGTGGAGCACATTAGATTGGCATACAAACACATTGTTCGCTGCTATGCTCGGGTAATCCACATCCCACTTGAGACTCGGGTGTAGAGACGACTCAAAATTATCCAAAGAAGCTTCAATGTGCAGCATGTCCATGAAGTTGGCCCTCACCGTATCGACAGGGGCAACACCAGAAACCTCATTCCTCACCGCATCGTACATGGTGGAGAGAACTTGGCCAAGGATTTGTGCCAATTTCAAGCTCTCTACTAAGTATTGGTTATGGGAGACAACACCATCAGGCTGACGACTGTCATACCGAGTGGAGGATAGATACTCATCGTCAATTGCTAGAGGCAGTGGAACGTTGTGCTTGATCCCCGACTGAGCTGGGCGACCCATAGTCATACTTACGATCCTGAAACTGTCAGAACGAGGCACAAACCCTGTGTATTTATGTGAGAATCACATGATAGACAACTTACGATTCCATTTGGAGACATGCATACCATGTTCGTCTTCGCATCTCCCTCTCTAGCGAGCTCAAGCTGGCAGACATTTCGTCGCGATGTAGTCCGATGGCCAAAGACATGCGATACGCCATGCCCACCAGATTCCAACATTGGGTTGCCAATTCCGTACATTGCAAGTACTGCGCCACAAGCAACAGCGTCTGTATGTGAGACAAGCTGCCACTATCGAGTAAGTCGACCTGTAAAAGCGCCCGAGCTCGTTCATAAAACATCGTCGAGCAGGATCTCTTATCTTGTGGCGGCATGTCAGAGAATTGACAAGCCTCGGCTAGCATTGCATTTAATGCGCAATAAAACACGGTTGTCGGACAATTACTGCCTCCAAGTCCAATATCAGGCAGATTGGACCCTTCCTCTAAGTTGTTCTCCGACCAGATCGAGCGATAGAGAGCCATGAAGCTGTCGAGGTGTACCCAGGGATGAAATATGTGTACATCCTTCCGGTAGACGTCGAGAAGGGCATCTGCAACTCGTCTAGGCGGGAGGCAAAATTGGTCATGGAGAAAGCAAGTTGATGCCGAGTCCGCCATAGTGGTAGCAGGCAATACGCGGCGAGCTTCTCTGGCTTGTTGCTTCTCGGCATGTTGAGTGTTCTCTGTCCGTGTTCTATCACGGCTAGTCTGCCGTAAGAGTGAAACAACCGAGGACTGTCCGTAATACTGCTTGTCCATGTCGAGCGAACCACTCACCATTCTCGCTGGTACAGCAGCGCCCATCGCAGTGACTGGGTTGGTGTCATGTTGCAGAGGTATAGTTAAAGGCGACACCTTGAAAGTCACTTGGCTCCATCCACGGTGAGCCCGTGTGTCACTGGTAGAAGAGAGAGACACTAGTGATGCAACGCCTTGAGCAGCTGATGTTATAGAAGGAGCAGCATTTGGTGAACCTGTATCATAGGCACCACCTCGCTGTCGGACCTGTTGCTCTAGGCGGTTGATCTTCGTGCGTAGTGACTGCACATAGCTGAACAACAATGATGTGAGATGATGAAAAGAAAGACGTCAGAGAGTGATTCTTTATCAATTCTACCTGACTTACGCTCGTTCACTTTTTGCCTTCTCATTATCGCTGAGGACATGGTAAGCACACAGGGACGGTCGGCTTCTCGCTTGGCACGACCCACAGACGGGCTTCACCCCATCACATCGAACTTTGCGCTCCCTACAGCTGTCGCAGGCGAGAGCCACGCGTCTTCGCCTGTTGGGTGATATCATCACGGTGTAGCTGTTGCTGGCCGGTTTCTTCCCGCCGTCAGTGTACGCCGAATGTACATGTAGGTTCGGCTCGGCGGCCAAGTTCAATTGTTTCCCCGCCCTGCTTCGCACCCGAACCCGAAACACGGCTCGGGCTATCCCGACAACATGAAAAGCTACCGGTAGTTTGAAGATTGGAGGCAAAGAGGAGATGGAGAAAGCATTGCAATACTTGTCCCCTTTCTCGGGCAGTTCCCGGGTTAAATACTAGCATTAGCAGCTTCGAGTGGCGGACTGGGTTAGTGGAGCACGGGAACTACCCGGACCCATACGGCTTGCTCGGATGGCTCCCGTCGAGTGGCTGCGTCTCGGTCATCTCGTGCTCGGGACCGGATACTGGGGTCTTGTAATGATATCATTAAGCCCGCGAAAATATGCAGTGCTCTCCCTCCTTGATCAAAGTAGCTAACCAAACTCGTGACACTCAGCGCCAGAGTAATAGAACACAGCAGATAGGTTGTGCCAAAACCCGAGCCAGGGAATAAAATACTAGTACTTCCGCTGTACTTATAAATTGCTAACCTCTTGCGATCGTCTCTCTGTGTGGCAGTGGTTAATACTCATCCATCATGGCCAGCGAATATAGTTCAGTCCCCATGCCGCACTCTTTTCGTGGCGTCAATCACCTGAAGTTGGCATGCTTTTCTGTCCAAAAGACGCACGATTTCTACACCAAAGTCTTTCCGTTCGCTCCTCAGCCTCACTGGGACCACTTCACTCCGGATCATAAGTTATTCGCAAAGATGTTCCGCCATGAACCTACTGGGTTGATAGTGGAGGTACGTTATGAGCCAGCCCAAGCGGAGGCACAGAGAGGATGGGATCCAGTCACGTATGGGGTCGCCTCCCGCAAAGATCTCGACGAGTGGGCAGCGTGGCTCGACTCAATGAATGTCAAGCGAAGTCCCATCTACACGGGCATAAAAGCGTGGGTTTTGGCCTGCGAAGACCCAGATGGGAAAATAGTACGCCTTTATGTTGAGGACGAGGAGCACGAATGGACTGATACGCCCGATCGAGATGGATACTGGCTTGGAAATGTGCAAGTCGATCCATCAGCATAAGCCAGCTTGTCTTGAAAACCATCCGACGCATCATTGCTGTTCTCTATATTTATTCGCAATTATATGGCCATTAAATTAGACAATTAAAGACTTTATGCAATCAACGTAGGGTAAAAAGATTTTGATGTCTAAATGAAAATATAGCTAGTTGTATATCCGTTTTAGAATAGTTGGAGTCAATTATCGCCCCATTTATATGCAGTGAATCGGCGAGTATCAATGATGTATGTTCTTGATCACAACTTGCGGGAGCTACCCGAACATCTGCATGGAGAAAGCTCCACCACGCCTGATCTGTACTTTGCCCAGTGATAATAAAAAGCTCTCTCAACCATGCGATGGATGTATCATGGTCCCCAATCCTTTAAACATGTCGAGGTTTACTCTTGCTACGCTTCGTATCGAAGATGAACCTGTCGCAGCCATCGAAGTTGATGACAATTTCTACTTGTTTCCCAGTGTACTTCCTTCGCTCAAGCAGACAACGGTCAAGGATATCTTGGTGTCATGGCCAGACACCTTGCCAATACTGGAGCAATTTGCCCAAAACACCAGGAAGGGCCAAAATGCGTTGAGCGAATGCCAAATTACTTTAGGCAATGCCCATCTCCTCACTCCTATCATGTACCCCAACAAATTGGTGGCAGTTGGAGCAAATTACTCTGGCCATCTCCTTGAGATGGGTCTATCTGCAGAGAAGTGGGCGAACATGCCGTTTTTTATCAGGCCACCGACCACGAGCCTTGTCGGACCAGGAAAGACCGTCAGAATCCCAAGATCTTCTAACCAATTTGACTGGGAGTGTGAGTTGGCGGTGGTAGTGGGCAAGAAACTGAGGCATGCCAGTCAAGAGGAGGCAGCTGAAGGTATCGCTGGCTACAGCATTGGACTAGATCTTTCATGCAGAGATTTGATTCCAGCTGGCAACGAGCTGCAGATCGATCTCATGCGCGGAAAAGCACAAGACACCATGGCACCGTGCGGGCCTTTCGTTGTACCAGCCAAGTTCTTGCCTGATACATCGGACTTACGCATCCGACTGTCGGTCAACGATAAGCTTATGATGGATGCGTCTACCAGCGAAATGATGTATAAGTGTGACGAACAGCTGAGCATCATCAGTAGTTATATGACCCTCGAGCCGGGCGACATCGTCTTTACCGGCTCCCCATCAGGGTCAGCACACGTACATGGAGATTGTTGGCTGAAGCCAGGGGATCGGATCTTGGCGGAAATTGAAGGGATCGGACGTCTTGATGTGACAATGATTCTGGACGACTAGAGTCGACAGATATAAGACGACGCAGTATCGTGAGATGAAGTTTGTGATCCAGCTCGCATGCTAATTCACTTGAACTAAAGGCATCCAGATTCTTCTTTCTAAAAGGGGCATCGAGAATGCATATGCTTGACGCCGACAAGTATATTAGCTGCGGTGACAAACAGATGGAGACAGCAACTTGCAAATTTTGACTAGTGTTTACATTCAAAATTATAATGTCCACCTACCCAACTTCTCAATAGGCATTTGGCAACAATAGAGATACGCTAACCATGGAAGAATAGTAATAATTGCTCAGATTGGTTAAGAAGCACACGCTAATACAGTAACGCAGTCTTTAAATGTATTACTTGGAATATAGTATAGTTTAGATTCAGTGTCTGCCTTTCAATAATCCTACATATCATACATATCAAATTCCTTTTGCGGCTGCTTACTTAAGCTAATTACTATCTAATGTAATCTTATTTGGTACCCTCGCTAAACTATACTTGACGATTATAGTATGGAAGGCTTTGATGATTATGAGGTAGGCCTTCCCAAGGAACCCATGACAATGAACAACAGTCGTTGCGACCATCTCGTTGCCTTTCGAACTATTATCTCCACCGCTCGCAGCACTGAGCTGATTTTCTCGTATTAGAATCGATATCTGAAAATTGAGATGACTGTCGTTCTCTCCCAAGATTATCTCGTTCTCCGCGCGCGAGATGACAGGAAAAATTGCAATAGTATCGATGCCTTTTTTCTCTGCCGCTGCCTGTATCTCCGTGGAGCGCTTCACGCCAAAGATCGACATAACTCGATCTCTAATCCACATCAGCAGCCAAAACCAGGCGGGTGGTTCGCCTAAACAAGCCCGAGCGAGAGTTTCCGGGCTATATTCTCCGGATTTCTGTGCTGGAAGGGTCACAGCAAAAGCGTCAATGAAATAAGCTGATTTGTATGACGACCTCAACTTGCTTTCACTTGGAAAAGTGACAGCGCGAACGGGTGCTAATGGCATTTTTGTTCCTTGTGCTGAGCTAGTGTGTAAGGAAAGCGAAACTGGGATATAATAGAAAGGAGGGCGACAGCGCGGTCGGGCTCGCACTACGGCCACTCGAAGCATTATTTGATTGAATAAGACTCAAGGAACAAAATGTAAAGTTATGTGGACTACCAGCATGGTTAAGACAGTTGGACGAGGTTTTGTTCTTTTCTAGTGGAGTTCGGGTAAAGTCGGAGAGGCACCAACAACCCGCAACACAGATGACTGAACTGTTATACTTAAGACCAAATTAATTTAGACAAAGACAGAATACTAAGAAAGCATATACTATTACAGAGCCATTTCCAGTGGCTCCTGGAGAAAGTTGTTGTGTCAATTGATGGATGCTGAGCCGTAGTTCAACCGTACAACGGATCAATTCGCCTTGAAGCGCTCAAGGCGGCCTTAAGCTGATAACCAATCTAAATTATAAGCGAATATAGGATTTCGCTAACGCACTTGCGACACCTGTCATGAGTTTTTTTGAGATAATCCTAGATTTCTGTAGCCGTTGCGGGAGAAGCTATAAGCAAAATGCTGAATATACAGAGGTCACAAGAATGGAAATGGTGAAAAAAGCTGAAAAGTAACTACTAGCGCAACGGAATTCTACACAGAGCAGCGCAAGGGCAACGACATGGCAACCAGCCCACGCGCCAGAGATTCATTACCAATTTACGCCAATCAAGCAAAGCAAACATATAGAAAAGCTCTTCCTCACACAACATTAAGATGCTAGACATAAGGAATAACAAGAATATTATCCAATTATTTTAGCTCCTGAGGCATCTCCCAATACCAGCAACGCTGATTTTTAGGAAGGTTCGCTAAGTTTATCAAAGCTTAGCTCTCCTGAATTTAGAAGTCCGCCTTCTCGATTCAAGAATATTATTAGAGAAGAGACGATTACGCAAATAAAAAGCTGCAAGCAGGGGCTGCCTTATCTGGTCAATCAAACTTTGGATGAGTTTATTCACGATACTCGTGAGCAAATCAGACGATTCAATTCTCTCGAAGCTCTATCAGAAATTTAGGTATATTAAAAATGCGTGGTAAGCATCACCATATGAAACGTAAGACAGCGCGACTAAAGCTAAGCAGGCAATTTGCAAATATTAAAGACAGTGCATTGAACAAGTTAATTACACAGCAATCAGAAACCTCTCTTGCGGCAAGGGCTGAAGAATAAGTATACTTCGCAACTAGCTGAATGCAACCTTTCGACTTCAGAGGCTATCACAGAACAAACCTTTGTCATGGCGAGAACCCTATAATTGAACTTCACAACCAGAGTAAACAAGGATTCTTATTAACAATCGAAACATAAATCTATCGCGATATCTCTCACGCTTCCAAGGATAACAGGGATCTCCCTAAGACTTTCTACTATGATATTATCCCAGCTCGCGCGCAAGAAAATTGTTAACTAATTTTCCTTCGTTTCTTTCGCCGACTAAAATTGCCGGTTATTAGACTTCTTCGACTGCATTAGGGCGACTGGGAGGTACCAATCTCACACTGATGGCAAACTTCGGTCTGCAAGTGAATGAGCGAATGTATATCACACAGCTCCTGGTGAGCCGTACAATACCCCTTTGCCTTATTGTATCGGCAGTTTCCTTTTTTCTTGCCAGGACAGTGATGCGTCGTTGAAGCGCCTTTCCTCGGCATGATGACTAGATATTGTAAACGACGGGCTGGCCTCGATAAATGGATAAATAGTAGACGACAGTCAATAAAACAGAGTTGGTTGGAGCCGCCATTAGTATATTGGGGGGAAATGGCTTCTTATCAGGCGAATCCACGCAGGGCCTCATAAACCGCAAGACATCCCGGAAACATCTATCTCAATTTTTGTTGTTGGTCGGAACCTCGCCAGCTGTAAGGCGTGCTGAAAACGTCCCATCCTGCGCAGTTTCAGTGACCTCTTTCGTTGAGAAATGCAACCCTTACGGTGGGGTTAGAAATAGGAGATTGGTCAAGATGGCGGCCTGATTGTCGAAACGCGGACCAGATTCCACTTTCAAACACGAGTTCCAGTGAATAGACAAACCATTACTTGAGAAAACCGTCACGTAGGCGTACCCTGGCCGCGATTGGGCGGAATACGAAGCCTGTTGGTTCCTATGCTTGCTGGCGCAGTTCTTTTGGGCGGCTGCCTCCAGGGGTTCGACACATCCCCAGTCACAGTCACAGCCAGTCACACAAATACTTTAGTCGCCATATAATGCGTCCAAAAAATTAGATTCACTTCAATCTCACGCTTTAGAGACATAACAGCGCAGATACTTATATAAATGCCCCACACAAGGGTCCCATTCTAAGAAGTTAGTGATGATCCTATGGTGAAGGGTGACGAAGGCCTTGAGGGCAGATGGAATCCGGCACGGAAATCTTGAGGAGGATTGATTGTCTTTAGTAGCTAGGTATTTTATCCCGGTCTAAGAAAATCACGTCGACTAGGCGAGGGGAAATTTTGTTACGCAGTGGATATGTTTTCCCACCATTCAGTTTGTTCGGGGCTCTCAATGAACGATGATGCCGCATTTAAGCTCCCAATAGTTGCATAGACCTTAGAAATCAATTTCCTGTTTTCCCCAATAGATGAATGTCTTTCCACTCTTCCAACATATCCTTAGCCTCTCTGAAGTCCTCGTTTGACCTCACTCCATCAATGGCGAATCGACAAAGTCGTCTCCCCAGCCGGTATGCGGCCGGATACGCAAACCGTACCCATTCTTCCCCAGCTGCTGTTTCAAAGATGGTCTTAAGTTCTCGACCTTCTGGACTTGATGGCTCGTCGTTTGCCAAACGCTCATCTTCGTCTTCATCGTCTTGCCAAGCCCATATCCACATCGGAGGTGCACATGTCATAAAGCTAGGAGCAAGCACTGCACTATCCCAGTCGAGAATGCTGGAGATAACGGGGGTCTCCCCATCATGTGTTGGGTTGGCGAGAATGTTCCGTGGCTCAAAGTCCAGATGTGCCAGCGCATAATGGGTGTTGATGAACCATCCGTCAGCATCCAGTTCTGATGCCATCTTGGAAAACTCATCTCCGAAGCCAGCTCGCATATTTGTAACTGGGCCCGGCTCCGTGGAGTGGGCCGTTTGGGGTTGGAAAATAGACATGAGCAGCTCGCAGACTGACTTAGTTAGAGGAGCGGCATGAAAAGGTTCTGGAAGCTCCGAATCCTCTGACTGAAATGACGTGACGTTGATTTGTGCCTCCAAACTCTTGGAGCCGTCAGGTAGGACCAATTTGCCAGCCTTACTGCTTCGTATCGCCAGCATGCTGTTGAGCGATTCACCAAGTTCCCGTGCCACTTTGCATTTGTTCTCATGGCTCAGGTCCGGGAAAGCCGAAAGTAAGTCGGTTCCAGGTATACGATACTGGATTGCGTATGGAGACTGAAGGGTGTTATTTTCAGACTCGTCGAATAATTTGACCCGCGGAGCGGGGATCTTGGTGTGTTGCTGAAGAAATAGCAGGGCAGCCACATCGTTGCCCACTTGAGCGGCGTCGAATCGAGGTATGCGTAGAATGTACTGCTCTTGTTTCCATGCCAGTCCAATAATGCGATTGAATCCACCTCCTTTCAGGCGCTCAACCTCAACTTCCTCTGGGTCTGCTTCTGGCCAGACTGTGCTCGTAGCAAAGGCTAGAACACGATGGCGGAATGTGTCAAATGGCTGGTGATCGTACACGATGGATGAAGATTCCGACTCCCCACCCGATTCGGATCCCGACGAAGACATTCCGGCGATTGAGAAATTCCGTGTCTCGTTGGAGTGGAAGACGAAAGGCGGGATGATGTTTGCAAATTCAAGCTTGCTGTTTGTGGAGGGAGCTGCGGTTGTCAAACGCACAGTGTGTACATAGAAACTCGAGCACAGTGATGGCTCAATAACATGACTGCTACCCAGTACCACTACCCCAGTGGACTCATAATTGCAGCAATGCCCTATAAAGGACCAATAAGCATGCAGCTCCTTCACCGGAGCCCAAGATCCTTCCAATTGATATCAAATTGAGAAGGAGCTCTATGGCAGTTTTAGCCTCGACAGAATGAGTGGTGTTGCGTCTAGTGCATTGTGATCAGCTAAAAGTAGCTTCTGGTTCTTCATTTTGCAGTGCCCTGCCAGAGAGCCACAATCTGCTTAATTAATATAAAACATGGTATTTAAAGAATGGAAACTCGGTGCGAATAACTACTGATTAATTTTTTATCAGGTATAAATGTAAGTCGATATACAAAGCTAGCAAAGAAAATTCTCGATAGCAGACCTCATGCTGGCACCCAATATAGCCTACAGTTAAAACAGGATACACACTATGCTTATACCAAAACTAAACCTGTAATAGAATAGAGCATGATGTAGGTCAAGAACGAAAGAAACCCCTAGCCAAACAGCCTCGCAAGCTTCAGCTCATGTTCTTTTTAATAACTTAGCACCGGGGGGCCGCGCTAGTTGCGGCGTAACAATAAAACTTCGGTCTCACGGCACATGAGCCACCTGCTAAAACGTCCAAGCAATTATGGATGCTCCCATCAGCCGGATAACAAGTACTAAGAAGAGTTCCATCACCATTATTCTTGTAGAAGTTATTACCTTTACGGGGGAAGCCGATCTTTTGTTTGCATACATCATCAATCGTAAATTTACTTTTGTTATAGTCGGTGCCGTCGTAGATATGTGCATCATTGTGCTGATTGCATCCGACGTTAGTCTGCCCACCCCACACGAATGCATCCTCACGGCTTCCTCCCGTACAATGACTGCCAACGCAAGTGGTAAAACTGCAAAGAGCGTAGCCGAGAGTAAAAACAGCAGAGTCGCGCTCTAAGATCGCAAACTCAGATCCAAGAACAGACCCCTGTTGTACACTACCACTCTAGGTTATTCACTGCATCCACTTCCATAGAATATATATACTTACTCTCGCTATTCGACTAAACTAATGTCATTAGCTGGCGCAGTAAGGCCGAGAGCGGCAAATAGAGCGAGGACAAATGTAGCTTTGGCCATGATTGACAATCTTTTTGAGTATTTTTATACTGCAGTTTATATGATGTAGTAATTAATAAAACAAATTGTTTTTACGAGAGATCTAAGATGGTTTATATATTTTATAGGTTAATGCCTCCTTCTTCCTTTTTACTTTATAAGCCGAAAGGTTGGATATTATTACAAATGCTAGTATAGTAAATTGTATATTTTTATACCCTTACCTCTTCATCTAGATATAACCAAAGACATAAGGTAATGCAAACAATTCAAGATATAAAATGTGGTTCTTAGCTAATCACAACGCGAAAAAGAGTCTATAAATAGTAAATACTGTATTAAATGATTTTTATGGCTAGCTTTGTGTTAAAGTTCTTTTATGCTAATTTTTTTATAACGTAAATTTACAACATATCACTATGATCAGTTACTCTTCTATTCTGCTGTAGGCCTCATCAGTAGGCCGCTATTGATTGGTTATGTCTTAAGATTTGTTCTAGTATTAAAGATGTTAGACTAAGTGATTAGACTAAAAGTAATGTAAATAACAATAAAGTATCATTTCAACATGTTTATTCCTCCAAAACAGAAAACCTCCATAAAGGAGTCTAGCAAGCAGCCATATTACCAATTATGGAAGCCCTGATGGCTAGTCTAAGCAGGCCAGATAGAACGTCGTGTCACCTTGCAACATACCCACCCTCTAAGAGACTGCAAACTTGCTCATAGCTCGAAGTCTTGCGCCATAAGTCACCAACGCTCCCATTCCAATAACACCAATAACGCTAAGACCACCCAAGACACTCACGCCTTTACCCACGCCTAAATTGTTATAGAGCGGGTGTGCAAATAAAACACTACCGCATGCGAAAGCGCTCCGAAAGAAATCGTTAGCTGCGAATAAGCTGGAAGTGTATTGTGCATAACTGAGTGGGATGTATAGGAAGACACATTGAAACACGATAAACACGCTCATGGCGTAGATAGTGATGCCAATGGTAGGCACGATCCAGTGGATAGATTCTCGTGCTGTCCAAGCAAACATGAACAGCCCGATAACGGGTCCAACAGAAGCCAGTAGACCAGGTAGTAAAACACCCTCCTGGGGACCCATGCCAGCCTTTTTAATCTGTGGAATGACAATAAAGTAAAGAAGTGAACCATAGGCAGTGCAGGCTAATAAACATCCAATAGTGATGCAAAGAAATACAAGACCTGTTTCGCCAAGGTTCATGCCATAGAATCCTTGGTATACGATTGGAAATACCTCGAAGTCTAGTGACGCAGTAGTTAGCTTGAATTGCCATCTGCTCTCTTTGAGTTGGGTCAAACACGGACAGGAATAGTAAATCCCGTAAACAATAGCGGTATATATTTGCACAAACAAGATGGCAGGATCTTTAAGTGTAATTTCGAGAGGTTTAATAAGCGCATTAACAGTAATAGTTAACGCGGTCTGCTGCCCCTGGTCGATTTCACTTTGCGCCATGAACTTATTATTGCCTGTCACTTTTCGGAGACGTTCAGCTCGGCGAAGTAAGATGCTTGAGGAACTCGTCTCTGGAAGCAAAAAAAACATGGCGATTAAAACCGGAGACGACGCCCAGATCGATTCGTAGAGAGACCAACGCCAGCCCTCAACAGGGACAGCAAAGCCGCTGATAATGGGTCCAATTGCAGCTGCAAACTATTAGCGATGCTAGAAATATGAACTGGATGCTCTCAACTTACGACCACAGAAGGCAGCAGCCACCCATGCAATTATGGCAAAAGGCAGATATAGCGTGCTGTACATATCAGACATTGTGGCGCCACCAGACGCCAAACATGGCGAACCAAAGAAGGCCTGGAGAAATCGCAGGACTATAAGGCCAGCAAAGTTATCAACTAGCGCTGTCGGGATTGAAATAATAACAAAGAGGATCATTGTAATGATGTATACAGGGCCGCGGCCAATTCGTGCTATCTCGCTAAGTGGAGAGAATAGTAATGGACCGATGCCATAGCCTAAGACGTAGATAGAGAGACCGAGTGTTGCTTTTAAGTTACTAACTCCGAAGTTTTGCATAATATCTTCCGTTGATGATGTGTAGAGAGACGATGTCATGTAGACCACCAGTGTGTAGAAAAATATGAGACCTCCGAGAAGGCTACGGCACAAGTTCGACCAGTTGTGAGGATTCGCGGGATCGTCTGTTGCGTACCAGTCAACTATTATGATTCCATCCTCGGTACGCCTTGGTTTAACCAGTTTGGCTGCCGGTTTTTCCAATGGCGTATTTTCAATGTCTGTGGCTGCCGCTGCGCCAACGTCCCATACATCATCGTTTGGCTGCTGAAGCTTCTCAGGGTTCGTCGAAGTAGATGGGGCGCTGCTCGCGTTGCTCGGAGTGTCAGTGGGGCCATTCATAGCCTCCAGCCACACATTAGACAGTTTGAAGCCGGGCTTCTCTTCAGGGTACTGAAATAACCGGTTTTTGGAGACCAGGCGCATAAGCTGCCCGAATGGCGCATCCCGAATAACGTCGTGAATGGGCATCTTGTTTTGCCTTTGGCGCAGGTCCAATTTGGTTGAATGTATCGTGCCAAAGCCTTCGCCAATGGTGTAAATGGTCCTGGGAATTACTGATAACTGAACAATTCTTCAGTAACTCGTAAGGATGCTTAACGCCTTTATTATTTACACACGAGATCAATTCCAAGGCATTCATACAATGATTCCATATCGTACTTTAAGGAGCTTGTCCAGTGGACTCTCCATTAGCCTATCTTCGACCATACTACCTACATCCCCTTTGGGAAATTCTAATGTTAGTTGTAGTCTTACTCTAGACTAGTCAACTAGTGTAGGGTGTTTTACTTGCTGCTCCGCTGACAAAAAGGCAGTGACTCTTTCTGGAAAGTGGATCCTCTTCACTTCAAGGTTCGGTCAACACTATTTTCTTTTGACGCCCGCCAGAGAATAGTAGTAAGCAACTCCACCAAGATGGGTTCTACTGATTAATGTAAATTTTGGCCTCCAAGCATTTTCGATTTCTGGATAATGCTTCGCTGGGCCGTAACATTTAATATCCTGGATTTTATTTACTTACGTTATAATGACTCGTTCACAACTAAAGGCATTCAAGTTTGTAATCCAAGATCCGACGGAGAGGTTCGATACGGAGACACAAAGGCTCATTCGACGACATGTTGCTACACGGTGCGAGTCGAGTTACACCTCAGAGCTACCCTTCAGGAATTCTAGTCCTGAAGCTGTGGACAACTCCTCTTCAGAGGATCCTGTATCCGTTATCCCCCAGTCTGTTTTGCAACCGCGAGACAGGAACCGCGGGCTCGATCCTACTAATCTGTCCGCCTTAACATGCCTGCATGTTGGAGAGATGTTCGTTTATGCTAGTCAAATGATTTGAGATCCGCCAGCTAACAATCAATGGGCCTGTAGCGCCTCACAGATCCTATCCTCGGAGCCCAGCCGTCTCTCGGACTTGTTGCTGTGTCGCCAAAGCTCGTATTTGTCCTCTATACTGCCACGACTCGGGACTACATTGGCTCTTGACGATTCTTTCCGCTGTCTCACTTCTATGGCAGATTTCATCCTAAATACTAACGGGAAATTAAACAATGAGTACGTGCTATCGTGTTATAGTAAGGCTTTACGCAGCCTCCAGTCCGCCATGAACGATCTTGCAGTTCGACTCACTTCCGAGGTGCTCTGCGCAGCGTGCATTCTCGCACTTTTCGAGGTAAGTGACTCTATGCCTTAGAAGCCCCTGGGTTTTCTGTTCTCGCTGCTTACCAATTTACAGTTATTAAATGCTACTGATAGGAGCGCGTGGAGCCAACATATCGCTGGGGCATCATATCTGATTCAGCTCAGGGGCCAGTCAAGTTTTGCTGACGATTTTGACAAGAGCCTTCTAGTATCTCTTACTTATCCTATTGTAAGCAACAGAATTTTGGTGGAAGTATGGTACTTTGTAGCTCACCTTACCAGTGTACCGAGGCTTTTTTGAATGATAGGCACTGCTTTCTCGAACAATCCACCTGGACTGATATCCTTCTATCCACAATCGTACCCAACGAAATTTTCACCGATCGATCCGCTCTGGGCATCTACTTAACGGTCATAAAAGTCAAAATTCCTGGTCTTGCTCACAGAGTAAGCCATGCGGTAGCCGTGCAAGATACGCTACAGCTCGCAGATTTCGAAATTATCGCCATGGACCTCTACTCTATCCGTTCTAATGTACTTACTTGGCGTCTCCGGTTCAATATTGCTCTAATGCACGCTGCACAACAGTGTGGAGACCTTACAAATAGCTTCGATAAGCGCTTTGAACTCTTCGGACTCTCCCTGCTGATGAATATTGTCGTGGATCGGTTATTATGTTCTATTATGCCGAATACTCGATTCCTTCTCGAAGAGGAAGTCCAGAACCTTGCCAGGGAATTCAAGGCCCTTCAAAATTCTCAGGACTATAGTCAGCGCGTAGATTTATTTCTGAGAGAAAAGGCAGAAATTGCCAATGCCGCCATTGCTACACACACAGAGTTTCAACAATTAATCAGTAGTAGGAAAATTATTGAATCATGGAGACTACAAAGTTTTTTCAAAGCAATGGGAAGAAAACAGAGAGATACTAGTATACAAAAGATGGACTAGACTCCTCGCAACTTAATTCAGCCTCACTCTTATATAAAAGCTATGAATACAAGAATAATAAACGGGCTAGTGGGTAGATGCAATTTTAAGATTTTGGTAATAAAATTATAGATCTCAATACATGATATGCAATAAGAGCCTTTGGGCCAAATATTGTGTTTTCAACTACGAGACCTAGAACGTAATGTATTATGATTACATCTCACAGTTTCTAAAGCATGTCTCCCACTATTAGCGTCAACAGGCAGGGTCTGAATAGTCAAGCTGCTCAAAATACAAATTTCTCAATTTCAGTACCTTTTCGTAGAGTTGTTGATTTCAGATGTTTCCATCTTGGAATTCTATCGTCTACTTTGAACCGGCTTTCGCACAGAACAGGTAAAATTATTTGAAGAGAAATATAAAATGTTTCTTAAATGTTAGGATAGATATAGCAATTTGAATTGCTTACCTTTTTTTTTTTTCGTACACACGGGATGACTATCGGTTCTTAGCTACTACACAAGCTAAAAGATCATCGGCCGAGTAGTTATAGTGAATAAGATAATAATAAATTGATCATATAATTAATTTTTATCAATAAAACTTCATTTCTTTATTTTAATGTATATATTACAGTATTTTGGAGAGTTAAAAAGTGACTCTAAAGGATAAATAAATATAATTCTATTGTTTATAATCCAGTGTTTAGTTCATTTAGTGCTACTAGTATATAGTGAAGATATACCAACTAAATAAGAGATGAAAACTTAATTAGCAACCCAGTGTCTATCAGACGACTTCCCTCTACTAAAATATATCATCCTATAATAATAACACAGCCGGAAAGAGAAGAAGTTCTTGGCTTGGAGCCGCCTACCCGGTTGTGATATTTGGATTTCATGTCTCTCTAGTTCTAACTGTTGTAGCCACCCCCTTTAATGTGGCGGTCGAAGGATCACTCTAATTGAACCGCAAACTGGAACAACTGAGAAGTGTGAAACGTCATGTAGTTAGGTTTCTCGTTGGTTCGCCCGGCATTGCTGGATCCCCCTCGCCAGTTTCAGGGCGAAAACGCTCAATAAGGCCTTTTAGGCGCTCGTCAGTCTCGTATTCCTTCAGTGCCGTCTCCCTCCACTGTGTCCAATCTTGGCTGACCCCAAATACTTCTAAAATCGCGCTTGCCAACGGCAAGGCATTTGACCATTCTGATTCCAAGGCCAGGCCCCAGAAGAACCTCCTGGCTTTTTCGTCGACCGCGCAGTTGGTCATCCAAGAGAGGCCTTTTTGTCGCAGTGCATCCGTCAAGGCAACATCATCGGGACTGAGCGAGACCTTACCACCGCACAACGCATTCATGTTGGCAGTAACAAGCGAAGGACCAAAGGCTTCACGTCGTGGTACGACACGCGCCATCTGCCAGTCAATAATGCCCGTGATGCGAAGGTCGTCGTCGACAAGTAAGTGGTCGCCTTTGTCGTCGACGTGCTTTAAAAAGAATTTCTCTGAAGGCTTCGCTTCTCCGCCTTGTTCGGCTAGCTGTGATACGTTGTTTTTCAGAAAGCGGTAGACTAGGTACGCATCGATAGGAAACTCGGTGTAGAGTTGGACGTCTGCAATTAGTGCCAAGTACTGCTCGGCAAAAGCAGTATAATATGCTGTCGAAGTATGAAATGGGCCATTAGGAGTGAGAACGACGAACCTGTCGCTTGCTACAGCCGAAACTTCGATGTTAGATGACTGGAAGCACAGTGACCCAGCTTTGGGAAAGGGGTGATGTTCTAATTCAGCCAGGATCTCGGCGAGGTCTCTCCAAATCCTTGCCTTCTCGTCGTCAGTGGCCGTTGTACCCGACAAACCTTGGCCTGTCCAGGGTCTTCCTGCTAGCTCTTCCATAAGAAGGAAAGCCACGCCGACACCATGGTCTGTCCCATTGCTACATATGCCATAGCTGAAAGCTCGAGGTGCTGGCACTGCAGTGGTTTCGAGAAATTTTAATGTTGCGTATTCGCTGGCTATCAGATAATCCGCCAGTGGGATGGGAAGACCAACGGTGAAGCTCGTTACTCGAGGAACTCGAAGGAGCCACGAGGGGGAGCAGTCTTGGAAGCGTATGCGGGCATGATAGTTGGCGCTTCCCATGAGAGCGCCCGGTCCAACCTTGGACGAGTGCTCAATTCTACAACTCCGACCGCCATTCAGCCTGGACGCCAGTTGGCATACGGCCGCATCGTTGATCCGAGAGCGGAGACGATCGATCTCGGCGGCAATTTGCGACTCATAAGTTACATCATCCAAGGTCTGTTCACCCAACCACGTTTAGCATTGTATCTTGAAAGGTTGTAACACAAGCTGTGCTGTGGTGAAAGAAAGGGAGAAGCAACTGGTTTCTCGTACCTCGTCACACGTATGGAGAGAAGGAGACAAGTGGGTGAGGCATAAGTGGCGATTACAGCTATCGCAACCGCCGTTTGCTCTGACACTCGGCCTTTCACAATCAGGCACTGAGCAGCTGAAGAATCTGGACGTCATGATGCGAATGGTGTTGATGCATGAGACTTGGGAAAATATAAAGTTTTGACGCTGCGGAATTCGCGACTTAATATCGATTGTGACGAATGTGATGAATGTTGAGCTGTGTGTGACGAGGATTAGATGTTTTCGTCCAACCCGGCTTGGCACGAAAAAGGAGCAACCCACGGAGCATATGGTACGTATCCGATTTGTCACACAAAGTCTGCCTGTGCAACCATATACTGAAGTAAGAGAAGGGTATATGTATATGCCCTCACGCATGCGTTTTCCAGAGCTGCTTCTGGACACCTCCCCTACAATAGTTTTTCAGTTCAAAAAAAAAAAACCCCCCCATTTCGTCAAAGCGTCCTTGTTTAAATATTTTGCCCACTCCATCTCATGTCAGCCAAAAGTTGTTCAGCCGAAACTTGTACAGCCATGAGCAGCATTGCCGATGATCAAGCTGCTGGCAGCCGACGATGCACAAAGCAAGGCTGCAACAATTGGTGCGTTGCCAACTCTCGCTTCTGCAGTGCTCGTAAGTCAACTCACAATCATTGAATGCAATGTGGCCTTGACAACATATTCGTACCGATGTCTCCTGACCCTGACACTTATATAGATCAAGGTTAGGGTTCGGTTAGGAAGTATAACCGTGAGCCCCTTTCAGTCGACTGCTCGCCGATTTTGTCTGCGTCTCACCTTCAAAAATAGTGAGCTTACTAGTACCACCAGGTTCGCTGCTCTCAAGAACACAATAAGAAAGATATTGTAAAGATATAGCAGTTCTTTTCATAGCCTTCTACGATATATTTAGTGTGATGGTAATTGTGCATCCAAATTATTACTTCAACGTGAACCATTCCAGTTTATCTGTGGCTTGTGCGTCCCCCTTGACAGCAAACTCTCCGTCCATCATACCACGTACGTAACAAGGTCCCACGAGCTTAGATTTGTCGTCTTCAGTTCGTACTACAAAAGGCAGTTTGGCTCCCTGGAAAATCACGATTTCGTCTCCGACTTTGCTCGTTATGGGTACCATTGCCATATACCCTTTGTCAGTTATGGCCAGATTACGCCCCCAGGTAATCGAAGTGGCTCTATGAGCATATTTAAACGGCTCCTTGTCGTTGAATATATGTCTGGCGGTAGTACCTGTGTCATCTGGCCCTGTCAAAACTTTTAGCCAGACGTCAAAGGTCTCCTTGTAATCTCCGAGTCCTAGCCGGCGATAATCGAGATCGCTTCCCCAGCAAAGCGTATCTCTAAATACGTCTGCTACAGTCTCTCCAGTTGGGTAGGACTTTACGGCAGACGCCCACTTCCACCAGTAACGCCATAGCTCGATGCATGCCTCATTGCTATACCCTATGGAATCCGGCAACTCGCCCGTACGTCCCAAAGAGTCAACCTTCCTACCTTTTATCCGCAAGAGCAACTTGTCGTCGGAATCTTCATAAACAACAGAGGAGGCGCCTGCCGCATTGTATTTACTTTCATCAAAGTATTTCACCGGAGTATCGTTCCAAGACGCCACCCACGACGGCAGGTCAGGAACACTCGACTGAAAGAAGCCGTAACACGAGCTCAAGACGTCCAAATTTCCAGTGTTAGCAATTATGGCTCGTGAGACATCAGCATAAAGCTCCGCAGTAGACGTTTGATAATCTGGTTCTGGAAAAATATTCTCAGGGTCTGTTCCTGAGACGCCGAAGAAGCCAAGGATGCCATATATCTTGTCGCGGGGATCCGAAGCTTGCGTGTTGCGGGTGGCGTTTAAAATTCGGAGTGCCTTTACCCCAGGAGGCGATATCTTGCCCATATTACCAGTTTCAATCAAATGTCGTACATGGAACTGATGAAACGTGGATGCGATGAAGAGGGTGTTGAACTCCATCACCTCGACGGGCTGCTCAGACCTGATGAGGGCGTCGATGACAATTTTGAGGTTGTGGAAGGACTCTGCCTTGCTACCGCATATCAGCGTCGGCGCTTTGGATAGAGCGACTTCTTGGATAACCCATAGCCTTTTCCACCAATTCCGATGAAAGACGTCCCATAGGCCACGTACCCGGGGCGTAAAGACTTCGCTATCAGAATAATGGAATGCCCTTCGGTCTTTGATGAACTCCTGATAAAGTGGCCCGTCACTAGGATCCTGACCCGAATTCGTCCTTTCCGCAATCTCAACTGCAAAATCGTGGATATAGTCCATGCCCAGATCCGAAAGAGGTAAACCAGACTCCTCGTCTACGGTCGAAGACGAGTCGCCAACCCACAAAGCCACCCAAGACGCCTGGCTGTAGATCTGACGCATTAAACCAACTTGGAGGCTCCTTTCCTCAATATTGGATTGGTCGATACAAACAGCGTCGACCCAGAGCACCTGGTCTTCCTTCGGCCGCCGCAGTCTCTTCAGCGCAGCCTCGCAATTTTTGGTTATCATGATAGATGCCCCGTCGCAGAGTAATTTTCCGGAGAACGAGGCAGGTTCATCGTCAGCTGCCCATGCATAAGACAGCGCCCCAAAGTTTGGAAGGGCATCGATGGGGAATTCGCGGAGGGAGACCTCAATAGGCAACTGGTGATATGAACCAGCTGTATGTAGGTATAGCAGTCGGATTGATTTATCATCTTTTAGAGCCCTGTACTGGTAATCGATGCCAGGGTCTTGGTTTTCGATTTCCATGGCGGACAATGCCGTAGACTTGTTTTCTTGACTCTACACGATTGTATAGAGTATTATGGTGTTGCCATGCTCAGTATTGCGTAGGAACCCCTCTCTGTAAGGCAGACAGCGCTTACAACCCAGACAGGGGTTGAGAGCCGGCTATAAGCTAGTTTGTTACTAGTACTCCGTAGCTAGGGAACACATCTGTAGGCCAACACCAAAACAAACGCTCAAACCAATCTGTCGTCAGCTTGCTTCGCTATCGGCTATCAAGACCACGCCATGAACACAAGTAAGGGGACCGTTTGATTCAGCCAGTGAAGCTTTATCCCAAAGAGAACAAGGCCGTCATAATAGCCAGGAGACTATTTAGGAGGCATAACATGTCTTAATCCTCTAAGGAGAAAGCGATCTCTTCTTACGTATGCGCAATCTAGCCGATCTTAGCCCACTAAGTAACCAACCCAATGGCCTAGCGTCGCTACGCCTGAGCAACAGAGCCGTCAAAGTGCCTCTTCCTCGGGGGAAAAAAAAAGTGTATGCTTTTTATGGTTCAAGCTCCCACTTGTAGAAGATATCAGGCCTCACTATAACAGAGCTTTAATAAGATCATTATCGAAGAGTGGCGTCTACTATTTTCTGAATATTAGCGCTGGATAATTAGGAGCATGCCTGCGCTCGGCCATGATTTTCCAAGATGGGGATATACACAGACATATATATGTAATTATTATCATATAATGTAACAGTATGTAACTTTGAGTATTTATACCCTGCATTGTAGCAAAACCTAGTTAGGGAGATCGATACTTTACACATGCTACAGGCTGACACCTATTACAAGACTCGTATGTCTGATAAGGTAACAGACAGTACTGATGGGCAGTGTGGCTAAACTACCTAGTCTGGAGCTTAATCTAAGATTTGCTGTCTGGCGATCTAAAAAAGCCAAACAAGTAATTCCACATTCTCTTTTAAGCCGCAGAATATTTATTCTAGCAGGAATAAAATATCGTCACAGGGAAAATTAAATAGTCTGCTTTGAAGTCAAGGCAGGCATAAAAGATAACTTCTCTGAGATCTTAAAGGGCTACTTCTGACATTGTAGGCCGGTAGCATTGTCTTAATATAAACCGGATATTAAACGGAACTATCCCCCACTGTTTGCTCATTTTCTTCTAAATCCAAGGCTTGTTTTATCCTTATCCACAGTTTTCCCTTAAACGGGTCTCTTTAAGAAGGTTAGCGAGCAGCGAGATCCAATATTTTGAGCGGAAACAGCGGTCTCACCTCTAGGAGGTCAAGCGCCACTATTTTCGCTCAAACTAGCCCTTAGGCTGACTGTGCTGTGTTAGTCCCAACTGAGCTAATGGGAACTTTTATACTAAATCTACCAGTTGATATTGGACTGTCTCACCCAGTAGCTTCACGCCAGATCATGACATGAATTAAGGTTGGGCATGTTTAATACTCCTCTAGCGTAAGCTGATTTATACATAGTAGGAAACACATTCTGATTTATAATAGAAGAAAAGGGTATAAGTACCACCAGTACGTCGCCAACTCTCTGTTGGAGATACCACTTTGCAAAATCATCTATGCTCAAAGACAATCAAATATTTTCTTACTTCTACAATGAGTTCTACAACCGATTTGGCTTCTACACTGGCGCCGGTTGGCTTACCACCTGTGCGGCGTGTTATAACTACACATAATGCAGACGGGAAAGCCGTTATCTACAAAGATCTTTCCCAGAACACTCCACGAATTGACCTTCCTGGCATGTATTTTCATTTAGGTTACACCCTAAACCAAATCCCAGGCACATTAAAAGACGACCAAGATCTAAGAGAGTACCAAGATCGTCTCCCACACAATGTGGGCCTTAGCCTTCCGGGCGGGGCCTTGCTCCGTGTTGTTGATTTTCTACCCGGAGAGTCAGAAGGGCCAATGCACAGGACAAAAACTGTAGACTTCGGAGTTATTATGGAAGGCGAACTGCAGTTAAATATGGGCAGTGGTGAGACTACTATACTGAAGCGAGGAGATGTCATTATCCAGCGAGGGACAATCCATGCGTGGAAGAATAATAGCACCACGGAGGTTGCTAGAGGATTCTTTGTGTTGGTGGAGGCGGATTTACCTACGGTGAGCGGCACAAAGCTGACAGAGGAAGTGCCGATAGATGGAATGGAAACCGAATAGTTCAGGGAGTTAAGAATTTGAAAAGCACCTGTTGGGATCTAGCTATGCTACAGCTCGGTCTTTCCGAGGCCAAGATGAGTATGCACTCTCAGGAATTTGACGTTATGTCCCCTACTTGTGTTCAGATCTCACTTTTCATCTTGTACCAGTCTCAACAAAGAGCAGCGTTTAATTTTCGCAGGCCTTGCTGTTGCGAGGCAAAATCCTTGACATTCGGTGACTAACTATTCCACTCTGCTAGAGATAGAACGACGTGTCTTATATTTCACGACTTTCCCTATTACACGTTATGCCGGGAGAGAGAAAATAAAATTATGATTTCGACGACCTACCCTTTCTGGTATTTGACTATTAATCCCCTCTTCTTGTGTCGTTGATTAAGAGATCCATGCCCCCTAACGTTCTATTTCCTGTGCTGCTATTAAACCAACTAAGGTCAATTTAGCCTTATCACCCACAGTCATAAGCTGCCTCAAGGGTCTGAATGAGCCATTGATTGACCCGATAAAATTATATTTACCATCACTCTGCATGCAAAACTCAAGAAAGCAATTCACCATTCACTAGAAAAATACAATAGTGATGCGCTGTGAACTGTCGGGGCATCTCTTTTGTGCGCTGAGGTCACAAGAACAAAAGCCAAGTATTTCGAAGTATTGGCTATTTCTGTTCATACAATGAACAGAAAGTCTGTCCTGAAGCATAGCCGCGAAATGAAATATTATATACCCAACCTGGATGGATTCACAAGGTCGAAAATTGATACACCTTTCGGAAATGAAGCATGTAGGAGTAATCCCACGCCTTAAAATAAGCTATAAGCATCTGACTGTTACACCCTGGCACAATTACCGTGTTTTATGGGGACAATTTCGTAGGATTTTCTGGCGGCAAGATATTTTCCGTTACGGAGTAAAGTCCGCCTTGATCCTTATAAAGCCACGAACCCCGTACGCTTTAAGGGTAAGATGATGAACTCGTAGCGGGCATCCCGCGTCACGCGATCACCACCATGTCCATCGCTCGCATTAACGCTGCCTTTTGCTTCGTTTGGGTTCTTCTATTTGTCTTTTCCTATTTCTATTCATACGATGATCCTTCTTCAATATTCTTTAATGGCAGACGAGCCTACCAACAGCGCTTTTCTAGCGTGAGAGCCGCTGAGGCGGACGAATACATCCATAATCCACCTGCGAGAGTCGCACCGATCAATCCCGTCGACAAGCTGCTATGCATCGGCATTCCTAGTATTAATCGCACGACCCAGTCGTTCCTCGCCTCAACGGTTGCCACATTATCCGATACACTCACGCCGGAGGAGCGTGCATCAATCCGCATTGTTGTGCTACTCGCCGATAAATCGCCCTCAAAGCACTTCGCCTATGGCCAGGAATGGCTTGAGCCGCTCGTTGACGAAGTCCTTCTCTACGGTGAACCGCCTAATGGAAGCGCCGTATACCGCCGCATACCGTTCGATCTGAAGGAGGGAAATATTCGTGGCGACAGCCGCGTCGAGAATATGAGACTCGATCACTCAGCGCTAGTGGAAACATGCAGGCAGCATGATTACCCGTACTTTGCGCTGGTAGAAGATGACATTGTTGCAATGCGAGACTGGTTTCCGCGATTCAAAAAGGGCCTGGCGTTCGTCGAAAAAACGACCGAGGAGACTAAAAGGGAATGGATATATCTGCGGTTGTTTTATTCGGAGATCTTGATGGGTTGGAACAATGAAGAGTGGTTATCCTACTCCAAGGTTATCTGCTTGGTATACTCTGCCGTGTTAATCCTATTCCTGGTTGGGAGGAAATATGTGCGAAAGGGTGTTTCAACTAGTGTATCACCACACGCGCAGCGCTACCTCGGAGCGCTCATTTTTGGTCTCTGGCTGCCTGCTCTCATTGCTCTGTATTTCCTCTCCGGTCGTCTGTCTGCTAATAGGTTGAATCCTTTCGGCATGAGCGCATCGCATGGAGCTCGTGAGATGCCGCACTACGGGTGCTGTGCCCAAGGACTTGTCCTTCCCCACAGACACTTGGAAGGCTTTCAAGCATTACTGCGAGACCCGCCGTACGAATTTCCGGGAGACATGATATTAGAGGGTTATGCGGAGGATCGTGGGTTAGTAAAGTGGGCACTAGAGCCAAGTGTTTTCCAACATGTTGGATTTAAGGAGTCTTCCGAGGGCATGCGCACAACTAACGTTTGGAATTTTGGGTTTGAAAGGCAGCACAAGATGTAATAAAAGGTACGTACTTAATTAACAATACTTTGTTTTGTGTTTAAAAATAGACAACCCGGCTATTTCCGCCACATTTTCGAAATTAGGCTTTTACTCTTAAGAATGAAAGTGCATTTCACGTAATGAGACCAGCCCACATTCAAGCCATCGGTGAACATTTATTTTAATACTTATCGAATATCCATTATTAAGTCACCCAGAGACTTTCATTCAGATCAGGATATGGAGGAAAGAAATTATTAAGCATAGCTGAAGAGGTGAAAATACATTCACAACTATGCCTGCCGTCCTGATATTAATAATATTTAGAATCTAAAACAAAAATATAAGTTCAGAATCTTTCACCTCGTTCATGATTCTCTGAATATCCACAAGGCTACCTAAGAGACGTTTCTTCTCTCAGACACGTCTCATGAGCATTAGGGTTAGCTTTTGATCAGTTAAACCGTCCGTCTTATCATCAGTTTCAATTACTATATATTCTCCCGTATTACGGCTTCGGCTTCTTGTCGCATTATCCATTGATAATCCCATTTCACCCATAAACTCCGAGATCCAATCTGTATATGTCTCGTCGGTTGTCTCCAAGTACTACTTCCTTTGATATAATCTGGTTGATCTAAGATGTCTATAGCGAATGTCGCATCTAGCGAACTCAGGAATTCTATATCTTTCATTGTTAAATAAAGGTTCAAAAGAAAATATAACTTACAAAGTATGGAAATTGACCATGTACTTGATATCCAAGTTACATACTAACCAAATGCATTATCAGGATAAATATTCCAACCCTTAAGACCCAGAAGAGGTTTCCCTTGAGCCACTTTTTTTTTTTTTTAATTTTTTCTTGGCTTTATCGAGTAAGCATTTTAGTCTTCATGTTAATTGCGCAGCTAGAGGACAAAATATATCGCCAGTGAATTTCATGACGAGGCCTCCAATGTTTCTAATCTCAAAAAGCCGCTGGTTTTACGAATTCCGTTTAAGCGAATCCCGTCTGGCGGCAAGCAGAACTTTTTACGGCATGAAGTTCAGCTAGCACCAATTCTGAGACACTACTTTAGATTTTGGAAAATGTTCAATGCACCGAGGCATAGAATGCGGAATACTAACATTTAAAAAAGAAACCGAAACGCAATTTGTTCAATGAAATTTTTTAATCTTTGCTTAGATGAAAAGTATTTCCCTGACTTCTTCAGGAGGAGAGTTAAATATTTCTCAACATAAGGATTATGCTTATTTATTACAAATTTCCACGACTTACTAGTAGTATTGAAACAACGAGATTACTCCAATGGGTAAATAAAATCATACGTACCAAGGGTCATGGAATAATATGATCTATATCAAACTATTGCTTCGTATTTCTAGAACGCACCCTTGTGGAGACGGATTGGCTGCGCCTCCATCCCAATGTCAGTCAATTTTTCTACTTTGAGAGTAGAACGAAAGGTTAAGGCAGGCGATGCGAGCAAGGGGCTAGGTTGTGATATCTAAACCGACAACAGTTATCAATTGTGGATATATGTAGAAGCAAATGCCGGGTTTTTTGAGCTTGACCCCAGGGACGCGCGAAATCCTTTGGCTCCGAATCCCGACTTGCCTTTTAGTGGTCAGGCGTTGCATCTGAACGACGCGCGTATCAAATTGGAACATCAGAGAGCACAGCCTTCAAGAAAAGGAGAAGATGTCTTCCGTCGCGTTGATATTTAACAGTCCGAAAGCATCATGGCCGCCTTTCACGCTTCAAACGGTGTTCCTCCCTAACATTCATTTTTCTGATTTTTGAGCTCTTTGTCTTTCGTGTTTATACTATCCTTTACTTATTTATTTCCCTTCTTCCATATTGCAAAATGAGTGACAGTGATAATTGCATCGCCGATTGGCAGCATGTCACATTTTCATATTATAAATATGTCCCGTCCCTGGCTGCCGCAGGAATTTTCAGTGGCCTCTTCTGTTTATCATTACTCGGCCATTCCTTTAGAATGATCAGAGCAAAGGCTTGGTTCTTAACCCCGTTGGTTATAGGATGTTTATGTATGTGGCCCAAAAGAACAAACGCTACTTGACGGATATATAGGTTAACAACTCGTAACAGTCGAATTCGCTGGTTTCCTTGGCAGAGCAGTTTCAGCAAACCAGAAGGCAGGATGTTGGACAGAGACGCCTTATCTTGTCCAGACATTATTCATCTTACTAGCTCCAGCACTATTCGCAGCCTCTGTTTATATGTGCCTTGGACGAATTATCGAGCTCGTTGATGGAGAAAAACATGCGATCATTAAACGGAGATGGCTTACAAAGATATTCGTTTGCGGCGATGTTGTCTGCTTTCTTCTACTCGCCGGAGGTATGATTATAAAACCTTCAACGCATCTCTCATTTTTAACTAGACATATCTAACAATACTGTAGGAGGTGGCATGTTGGCCTCCGCAAAGACTAACAAGTCGGAATTCGATGCTGGTAACAATATCATCATCGGTGGCCTTGTGCTCCAGCTCCTTTGGTTCGGATTTTTTGTTGTCATAACCCTCATCTTCCACCGTCGAATGGTACTGGCCCCGACAGCTCGAAGTCACCAGTCAGATATAAAATGGAGAAGCTATCTCTACGCTTTATATGTTGCCAGTGCACTCATTATCATACGGAATATTTTCCGTCTTATCGAGTATTGCCAGGGAAGCAATGGCTATTTACTGACTACCGAAGTATTTGTCTATTGCCTCGATGCCTTACCGATGTTTTTGGTTGTTACTTGGTTTCTTTGGAAATACCCTGGAGAAATCAGCGTGCTTCTTCGAAAACAAGTACTATATGATGATTCAATAAACGAGATCAGAATGTAATAATTTTTAATTATAGAATGTTTGCTGCACTAGATAATCCTGTTTTTATAGTTTCGATGTTTATAGATTTATTTGATACTTATTCTTTGGCCAAGCTTCTGAAAAAGTGTTGTTGACGTTAAAGTCGATGTAAGGCTCCCTGTAATCGATCTCTGTTGTTGGGTGCGTTTGCGTGATGAAAGAATTTGGTATATCTTCAATGATCATCAAGGTCTTTATATATCCAGTTGAACGGCCAACTACAAAATTAACCACATCCTTCAACTTTATAGCTAAGTTCCGCTACAGCAGAATCTACTTTTATTAAATTATTATTAAAGCCTACCTGGAGCTAAGAAAGGCTAGATAGCCGGTAGATATTCTATGAATATATGTATATATCTATCTATACGGAAATATATGTTCATAATGCATACTTACGCGCAAAGGAGTATTTTTAAACAAGGGCAATAAAATCTTTCCGATGGCCTGAAGGTATAAGAGATTCTTTCACCATATACCAAAATATCTCTCTCTAACAGCGTTAAAAGATTGTGCCGACCCGAAAACACGTACAAATTGTAAGGTGCGAAGAATTTGTCTCATAATAAATGCCAATTCGCTTACATACCATTCCAGCGTGAAATCTGTCACAACCCCCTTCAGTACCCATGTCAGAGAATACGTTCTACGTGCGTAGGCATGTAAGTGCATATATTGCCTCGCGTGAAAATCACACAGACAGTTGCCGTAGTACATATACCGTTTGCGGTCAACCCCAATTCTGAATCTCTCTACCCTACATCTTGCGAATTGAGAGCGTCGACAAGTCTTTACCAGTCCAGTACCACATCTAGGTAGGCGCTGTTTCTTTACCTCACTCAGCGTAAATAAAAAACAGCTAACCTATCGGTTCTTACGTAGTAGCCTAGTGAGCAGAGCAGTTACATGTACAGCCGCCCCGCGAATTTATAGAGAATACACTTGGTTCCCCTGCAAGTAACTGTCAAAATAGCATCATGACAGAGAGAACGGATGACTGGTCTGATACCTTTACCCAGCTCACGCCGGAAACATCCCAACCAACCATCGCCGGTGAGCTCTGGGATGGTCGCCGCTATGCAGTGCCTTGGCCAGGTAATAAATACAACATTTTTATAAACGGCACCAACCGCGCGATCTGCTCAAATAATGATGGCCACATTTACGTCTACGATATCGAGCATGACATATACAAGCAACACACATGGTTGTGCGTCGAAAAGAACGGGTATTTTGGCTTTGTCAATCCTCAGACCGGTAGATTCATTGGCCACAACACCGACGACAAACTGCACTCGGCAACATTTCAACACGAAGCCTGGGAGCTCATGACAGCAAGGAAGCATCCAGAGGGAGGTTACGAATTGCTGATGCCACATTGGTGGCACACGCTGAAGAAATTGTGCGTCTTGGAAGGTTCGGATAATGTGGTGTTGCAACAACATGTTACGACTCTTTGGCAATTTGTCAAGATCGACTAATCGTTGAACTTGACATAACATGCGACTCTCTGTCTTGTGTGTCAAATGTCCATTGCTGCGTTTAAAAGATCTTTTCTAAGCATTTCATTTTCATCTCACAATGTGTGAATGATGTTACTTATTAGATCTTACCATTGCAGTTTTCTCCAGAGCAGAGATAGTGTAGTCCGAATAAAGAGCATCTTGCTAATAGGCTTTTTTTGATGTGAGGCTGGAGGTTGCATATGCGGACTTCTATAGGCCTCCCGCATGCGACCATCTCATAACAGATGCTGGTTGCACCAGCGCCAATGACGAACTGGTACGTGGTCGATGAACATTGGACTGACCTCTTGGAAGATAGGGAATGAAGCCCATTATCCTGCGTGCCTTTCCTGCATGTAATTATAAGTAGTGCTCAGCCGAACTGGCCTGCTTCAGCTCCCCTCTTTATTTCAGCAGTTATACCCAAAACATCGCTTGGGATTCTTCCCCAAAATCGGCTCATTCTCATTTCTGAATATCATTTAATCTTTTCTTGACGAATGCACGATCGCGTCGTTTCAATGCTCGCTATAGAAGCTGCCTTTAACGATAGGAGGGGGAAGAAGCAGTCGCGCCGGCGGCGGGAACTCCAGGAACTGTGTGACACGTTTCTTGGCATCCAAATGCGCAGCGAGGGTGGAATATACGACAATTTAGAAGATGCTCCGGCTGTTAGAGCGGTTGTGCTATGTACTTGCTGAAGCCGGAGGAATTCAGTAATTGGGCGACTTAGACGCGAAGGGAGTTTTGGAAGTCCAAGGTAGGCAACAAGAATTCGAAGAAGACGCGTCCTCAAAGCGCTGAGCAAGCAACTCTATCATCTGAGGAGCATGAATGAATTTATGGCGGTCTTGATGATAATGATGATATACTCTAAGTGGCATTCTAACGCTAACGTTGTTTATTGTTGATGTCCTATTCAGCCTTTTGTTAATAGTTATCCTCCTTCCTTAACGCAGCCCAGCCCATATAAGATCCATTGTTATGCGATGCCGCAGCGTTTAAAACCGTATCCAATAGCTTGTTAAAAGATGAAATAGGAGAAATGCCGAGAAAAGCGTCGCGCCTCATAGACCGTCTTCTCCCGCTGTTCTATGTATGCTTTTACGCCTTATTCCTGACTAGGCGTTTTTTATATTATGATTTTTATTAAGCCAGCTTGGCCTTATAATATTAAAATTTCTATATTTTAAGCAACTCCACTAGAATCTGCTGAGCCAGGCACCCGCTACCGGAGGCGCTGGGTGGGTCGTGGAGCAGACTACCCCACCTTTATGCCCTGCTCCGACCAACATAATCAGGGACTCCCGTATGACCTCCCCTCCTCTTCATCGAAACAAAATCATCATGCTGCTGGTCACACTACTTGCATCATCTCAAACTTGATATACCTGACCCCGGACATGTTGTCAAAACATTCGAAATTCCAGTCCGAATGCCTAGACCAAGCCGCCTCTCTCTTTTTTACTCGCCTCCCAAGGGAGATCCGTGACCTTGTCTACCAGCAGTACATCGCTATCGATGCCATCACAGATGGCGTCTCAACGAACCAGCCCGAACACCTGTTTCTCAACGAGGACCAACCTTACGAGGGCGAGGGCATACCGCTTGAAGCTAGCTGCCAGAAAATATTTTCGGAAATGCGATGTGTGAGGCGGCTGCGGGAGGTGGCCATGACCTTCTACTCGCCTTGGAATTTCCGGCTCCAGCTCGCAGTAAAAGGCCGTCTTGACTGGGCTTGCGTCCAGAAGATTCGCCTTCAACTCCGTAACGAGGACAGGTTCGATACCAGAGGTGCAGAGTTCACCAAGAAAGCCCTGTTGCGGACGAGAGAGCTGAAGATTTTGTATATTGACTGCTCCTCATTCAACGAGGCCTCCAACAGAGCAATCGAACCCAATATAATCATCTCTAGCGCGGATTCCAATTCCCAGGACGACGAAGATGAAGCGGATTGGGAACTCTTTGCAAAATTACATTGGATAGAAAACTTGCTCGCTGATTGTGGCACGCAGCTGGAAAGGCTGGAAATGGTGGTACTCAAAGGCAAAGGCTGCTATCCAACGTTCTGGCCGCAGCAGGTCAGGCAATTTGTCAATGACAATGTCGAGGTGATAGAACTGGACTAGATCTGTGTGCACATTGGCGGGGACGCGGCACCAGACCTTTTTCAGTCAATTTCGACCTTCAAGAAAAACACGCAGCGAATTTAAAAGGAGATGGAGATGGACTGATGCAACTTTAAATGGTATACGAAGAGAGATGGAACTCCCCTTTATTGAAAAGAGGGGCCGTATGGCCTCATCTGATGTAAATGATACGCTAGGGAGTCTGGTAAGAAGGGAGGGGTCTGTAAGAGTTGATTTAATGCGGAAGATAAACTCACTTCGTATGTAGACAGAAGAGTTTTTTATTCTTTTAGTTTTTATTCTATATTAATACCTAGTATTACTAACATAGGGACCGTTCTCCCAAGGACAGACCTGCGCGGCACAACCAAAGACGAAGCGGGTCGGCTCTGAGCTGGACTAATATATTAGCCTCCCTCCATGTTCTAGTATTATCTTATAGATCCCGTGTGTGTTTACCTTGCTCTGTCAATCCGTTTAGAGAGTTTCCCACCTATTCCAACAGGCTTCCACCGGCGCGTAGCTTTGACTTCTCGATGTTGAGTGTCCTTGGTCGCATTCTAGGAAACTGTTTCTCTAGTGTGGCCCCCTCTTGGGTCACCTTCCATGCTTCTTCTTAGCGGCCATTAATAGCTCGTTTTCATCACTTAAAGGAGTTTATATAACCGTCGTCATTTAGCTATTGCCCTGCAACTCATCAATAGAGTCATAGTTCTATAAAGTACAATAGTAACTGAATTAAGTATCCAGCTTTATTTATATGAAATCTCTTTCTATCTAAATAATGCTATAGGGCTTGCGGCTCATACAATTTAAGAAATAATAGGTAGCCAATCTTGGTGGGCGTGGGCGCTGCTGTTACTGCCACTGGAGCCTCTTTGCTTCCATGTTGCCAAGCACTGCTTCTTCTTCCTCCGCGATCATCAGAAGTCTCAATGGGCTTTCTACCGTTAGTTATACCAAGAATGCAGTTATCAAGGTCTCGCTGTCTGACTGCGACAATCTCGCCAATCTCGCATACCTGCGCCGTGTGTTCGATTGTAACAGCCATCACGGCCATCGGACCAGATAATTTGAGTTCCCCAAAGTGCGGCAAATCAAGGTCCAGGTCCATGGTAAAAACTGTCCAACATATCAGCTGGTGCTCGCGCAAGCTAGGGGCTATGTAACTACTGTTGTGCGCGGAAGCCATTCCAAAAGGTTATCATGCCTAAATGTCGGATGAGCTTCAACCCCAAAGAAGCTTCCGTAGCTCAGAAGTTACTGATTTATTCCCATACATAAAGAGTATTAAACATATATAATGGATACTAAAAGATACATTATGCTTCAGTAAGGTCAGCTGCTTTAATGCCTCTTGAGGTATTTTGATTCCAGTTCGCTGGAAAATGAGTCTTGGTGGCAGTGCTTTGAAATCAGTGTGGCGGGCACGCTGCACCTGCCGCGTTAGAGAATGTCCTGGGATGACTTGTCGCTGTTCGTAACCAAACGATACCGTAGATTGTCTTTGATCTCTGCCTAAATGCTGCAATCCCGCGTGTCATGAGGACTTAGATTACAGTGGTTCGACAATGTATCTCGTGTCAACACTGCCTGCACCAGGTCATCTGACATCAGCAGCGAAACCAGACTCGCTTTCGGAGATTGCTTGACGTTGCAATGGCTCGTGTAGTTATTCATTGTGGTGGTCTGGTTATGGCACCCAGGATTGCTACTAGTTGTCACAGAAAGGGGGATTTTCTTGGGTGTTTTTTTCTGCCTTGATTCCCTTTACATACATATGTAATGATAAGATTTCCACCATATACGCATCTCCACAGAACTCCACTGGAGTCCTATGGGCGCTAGTCCGTTTCTGGCTTCTGTATGATCTTCTGGGATGAGTCAAGTCTGCCATATTTGGGTGTCTAGGGCTACAAGATTAAAGGCATATGCTTCCGTTTTTTAAAGATGTGACTCATGGCGCTAATGTAAAGGCACTAACCTCCCCTGGTCTGGCTTGCAATATTAAACGGAGCAGTGCACCGTTTTCTAGATGTGCCCTTCACCGATCTCAGACTCTCTTGCATACTAGTATTACTGTATCAAAAGTAATACTTACTCCACTAGAATACACTAGGCGCAAGGGCGCGCTAAGCAAGGTTTTACATTAGATACAGTACCTATTATACTCGTACTCCGTACTCCGTACACGTAGAGGAATTATGGAGCTGTTGGCAGGCCAACGCTGAAACATTTCACAGTTGCCCAGAGTACCACATCTCACCTGCCATGCACGGTTTCTTTCCAATCCCCTTTGACCCTGTTTTTCGTATGGTCAGGGGTTTTATTTTTGATGCAAAATTGACTATCTAAATCTATGCTAGCAAAATTCACGTATATCCTGCGAGTGCAATGGCAGCCATCCAATTGACTGTGAGACATGAACGTCATATGTACTGAATTTTCAATCTACTAGAGAAAGAGCGACTGGACCTATTAACGAAACCAAGCGTGTGATAATGCCATATTAAAATCAACTCTTAAACACATAAAATCTCAAGTTCAAATTACAACCCAAGTTTTACTTTTAAATTTAAAGCTTACCTATGGAAGCAACCCTTATCTTTTTATATCTAAGGAAAATTTTGCATCAGTTACATTTCCTTAAAATTTTATCCCATCCTAATTGAGCATTTGCTCTCTTCCATTCTCGAGGCATTGTTTCTGTTTCATCCCAATGTAATCCTTTACATGACTCTTGCGAAATAATGAGATCCGTTGCATCGCGTCCAATAAAGTATGTGCCATCTTCTTTAGTACACTCCTCGCAAATAAACACTGGGGTTTTGTCCTCTGTTAATTTGATTTTCCACTCTTCTTCCACTTTGCATATCGTTTTAACCAGAGATTCTATTTTGATCCTCTGATCTATATTTGGCTGTAACATTGCGAACGTCCAGTTAAGTGGTGCCAGCCGCAAGCACCCCTTAGGATCGCAAATTTCTGCCCAATAGTCGCTATTAAGGCATTTTTTAACCAGGCTGAAGATCCAATCGAGTGTTGAGATAGTGTGGTGGTGGTAAGCATAACCACCATCTCGCCGGTCAGGGTTGCTTTTGCAAAGATTGCATTCGGACTGAGAATGGGAGGATTCCAGCTTGTAATGTAGATTCTGAAACTTGGCACCGCAAAATTCGGTAAACATTTCCAAAAATACACACCCGAGGGAGAAAACATCGGATTCAAACCTGTATTCCCGCCCCTGTATGATCTCGGGCGCAAAATATTGGCTGCTCTTGACCGGGATTGATCCTGTTATCTGATTGTCGGAGCTGCCACTCATATCCGTAGAGATGCCGAAGTCTGTGAAGAGAACATTATCGCCGTGGATGAGGATGTTTTCGGGTTTAATATCTCTATGCTGAATCTCGCATAATCGGAGGAAATGGAGTGCTCTCGCCAAACAGCCAAACCAGTGGAGTATTTGTTGTCGGTAATTGCGGTGCCAATGATCAGCGCGGAACTTCTTTATATGACATAAAAAGTCTCTCATGTCTCCATCTGCGTGAGGCGATGTAATGAGTACGAATTCTGTGTTCTGCTCTCTTTTCCTCAGGTAGACGGTTTCTAGCCTCGCAATGTGGCGGTGCTCGGCCTTCTTCAGAAGATGTGCCTCTTGTCTTAGTTCATCCAGGCTGTGAAGCTGTACATTCTGCTTAACGGCAACGGCCTTTCGAGCATATCTCAATCTATTATCTTCCGAAGTATTTTTCAACTCCGTGATCCTTCCGTTCTCGATCACAGCCGTCACAATATCCACGTATCCAAATCCTGCCTGCCCCACATCGCTGTAATGCCAAAAGTATCGGCTCTCTTCCTCCATACTGACGAATTTTAACTCTTCAGAACATTCTAGAGTCAGTTGACTCGACAGAGGTTGTGAACTGAGAAGTTCATTTAGCTCTTTATCTTTCTCGATCCCTTGTACAGCGTCGTTAATAAAAGCAAAAACTTTAATAAAGTTAGGGTCGGACGAAGAGGTAAACGTGACCATCGAAAAGTGATCGGCGTCTAACGGGATAAGCTTCTCGTGGGGAAGGCCCAGAGTCGCAGCACGTCTGGAAACAACCTAGTAGATCTAAGATACAGTTCGCATCAGGATACTTGCTACGTACCGTAGTACCAATTGGCATACTAAGTCTTTGCTCATAAAAAGAACATATGCTTATTTTCCGCGCAAAGCTGGAAAAATCGGTATTAATAGCTCCTGTATGGCGGTTCAAAACTTCCACTATCTTTTTAAGATCTTTGTCTTTCTGTCGAAAGGTAGCAGATACAACCGGAGCCCACCCAACACCAGCTTCTTGGCTGTAATTGGGGCTCGACAAAAAAGAGTATACTATGGATGCGATGAGGCTTCCTAGATTTACGTAATATAACAGCCGCCTATATATTTAACTGGAAGACCTTACTATTTCAGTCATTTTGAGACGTGTACTCACTTCTTTAGCTACCAGACCACCAACAGAGTGGCAAACAAGAATAAGCGGCGGCTTCTATTATATCGCTTTGTTAGGTAAAATCCAAGTGAGAGGTCTTTTAGGCAGTTCTTACCTTCTCCCCATCCGACAGTTCATCGATCAATTCTTTTCCAATTCGATTCGGCAGCAGAGAATTTTTAGTCGCTGTTGACAAGAGAGCTTTGGGCGAAGAATTATAGTTAAACATCTTGATCCGCGCATAGGGCAGAGACACAGGGAGAAAATCCCGTAGCCATTTCGTCCCATTCTTGCTCCATTGACGAGCTCGCGTACTGCCAAAACTGTGGACGCACACACGAATCATTGGTCTGAGAGACTTTACTTGCATCCGGTGAGGCAGAAGCAGGTAATAGAAGACCGCTATACGATCCTGCACGACATTTACAGCCTGGGTGTGTGCATGCTGGAAATTCTTATAGGTGACGGCCCCCTGGTTCATGGTGACAGCGAGGCTGATTTCAGGCTAAGCCCACTGCTCCTTAATGCCTTCGCTGCTAGCGGTTTATTCCCTGATGTGCCAGATGATGCTGATTCAGAGAAATTCTTCGAGAGTCCAAACCATATCAAGTCAGCGCTAGTGGATATAGCGAATGAAGAGTTACCGCAGCGTGTTGGTGATAAGCTCACGGCGATAACGGTTAAATGTCTAGAGGGTTTTGATGGAAGATTTGGCGAGGCGGAAATTATAGAGGATAATGTTATACCTGCTCAACAGGGGACAGTAACTGCTGAACAAATGGACAAACAAATAGCACGTGGTATGGAGTTTATTAGTCTTGTACAGTTAGGGCTAAAAGATATTTCAGTATAAAAATATATTATATAATAGATTAATTGTTTATATATTAATTCTAATAAGCCAGTTATTTATAAGTCAATATAATATTTCAATTTATATTTAATTACTTTCTTAATTGACTTTTTATGTCACTGATATCAGTATTGTGGACAGATTAGATATTTTATATGACATCAAATCTTTCAGCACTTTTCCACTGCAAGTGTCTCTTACATGAACCAGCTAGAAATATCTTCATTATTGCAAGATTTTATGTTCTCTTTCAGCTCTTACGTCTATTAAGATTAAGCTTATACTGCAGAAGCACAAAGCTGATACTTGGTTATTTGTTTCATATTCAATTGCTTTGCACTATTAACTATCGTATATCCCATGATGTTTCCTTAAGCTTGCAGCTATCATTATTTAAGTTAAGAAATAGACAAGAGCAAGGCAGATCCAGGAAGAAACCACAAAATGGTTCATGTCCATAATCTGTTATATGATGTCCTAACCCAAAACAGTCCAGAAAGAGTAATCCAATCGAGAAATGGAGTAGTAAAGGGATATATGGCTAATTATCGGATAGGCTTCTTAATAAAGAGTAGCTTCCGTATAATTTTCTATAATGAGCAAAGTCTGCTATATTTGGATGACTAGAGCTGAAGGATTGGAGGCATATGCTTCTGTTTTTTGAAGATGTTGCTCATGGCGCTAACCTCTCGGCGCTAATCTCTCCAGGGCTGGGCTTGCAATATTAAAAAGAGCCGGTGTCCGGAAGAGTTCTGCATGGTTGAACGGGTGGCGGATGTCCTTGGTATGTAATCATTGATACATTCTTAACGATTAAAACAGACCCTATTGGATAGATGCTACTTCAACTACCTTGTTCCAAGCAGAGAAGAGATGGCTATGAAATACGTCAATGATGCCAGTGGTGAAAGTGGAACGCTCGCATGCGTAAGCGATGAACGAACGAATCGTTACCAGAAAACTTTCCTTACGAGTGGGAGTATCATTTTCAATGCGCCGATAGGCCCAAGCTAGGATCTCAGCTTGGAACACACTATCTGCGCTTATTGCGCCACGGTCGCGACACTGTTACCCTTGCCACTATCGTTTCCAAGGGTTGCTGACGCCGGCCAACATTATATTAAGAGTCATTTGATTCCAGCCAGAGGCAACCCAAAGCCAATTGCCAATGGGTGAGGCTTACAATGGGATTGAGTACCGTATTGGCGCTGCATTATTTACTTGTAGGGTCTCTGGTCTGGGCTATCAGAGCTGCTTTGGTTTGCGTTTTCGAGGAACCACATTACCAGTCTTTTCCTTGAGCCTCGCAGGGAGAGCAGAAGGTTTGTCTACTGCAGTAAAACGCAAAGCTATAAGCTGCATGTACCTGCTGCAATGTAGAGATATAAACGGATCAAGAGGGTTGACCCATCACATACGACCATATCCATTGGAAAATACGGGATCCCGTCTGCTCTCCCAGAGTCAAGCCAATGAGAGGCAGATTAGTAGTTGAGTGGGTGACTATCAGCGAACACCGGCTGTTGTATGTTGATTTCTGTTCTTTTTAGTTTCACAATCATAAGCTGGTAACGTACTATCATGGCTATCATGATAGGAACAATTGTTTAGCTACATGTATTCTCGTGACGAGTGCCATAGTGTGGTAGCTGCGCAGAAGCGCCACGTCACGTCTAATCAGTATATAGGAAACATGAACGCCGGTATTAGTGTTTTAATTGATATCTTTAAGTCAAGAACTTAGATAAAAGGAAATTGATGGTAGATGTTCTTTATGACCAAAGTTTGAATTTCTATGATCGTACGCCACGGCGTTTTCTAGCCATCTGGCTAGTGTTATCGGATCAGTAGAAAACGCCATTGGCGCACGATTACGTAGCTTCCATGGAGCATATCAAAGTATAGAAAGGGCCGGTCCCTTCTTAGAAAGCCCCCTCACTTCTATTTACCACTTCTCAGAAATCCAGGTATTCTAAAATGCGTCATTCACGGCTTCTACATCGACTGCTAGGCAAAGGCCGCTGGCATTATTGGCGCCACGATCAAAAGTCCGCTATTCTCCAGCTTCCGCTAGACATTCTCCTTCTTATTACCGATAACCTGACCTTGCACGATAAATTCCTCCTTTCACATACCTGCAAAGCACTTCGGCAAGTCTTACTTCGAGACTGGGATATTGAGCTCCCACAGCTGTCCTTTGAACATCAGATTGGGTTTTGGGTAGGGCTGGCTTACACTTTACCAAATCGCTGGGTCTGCCTAAAATGCTGTAAACTACATCCTATTGACACCTCGGATGTGCCAGCGGCCTTCATGCTTGCCAAGTATAGGACTGTCCCTTGCAGCCTTAAAAGCTCCCGAGGAATTGAAACCAGACAGTATTCTGTCCAGCACTACCACATACAACTTGCACTTAAGCTCTCGCGCCTGGGCAATGTATATCAACAATACCTTGCGGCACTGATGCAGACTTTTACGTGTACGCGTACGAAGTATTCACTCCAACGGCCACTTGCAGAGTCTTATGTCGCAGAGCCCAGGATTATTAATAAACGGTTTATCCTACGTGAAGAGTGGAATATCAGCAATAATACGAATACTGCTTTGCCACTCTTCCCAGACCAATTACAATGCCATATCCCAGTCTGCCCGCACATGCGTATAATGGGCGGACTTGTGGGATCTCGCAGCTCGAAAAAATCGTCTATCAATGTCATAGTACATTGGTGCAAGATCATGAGTCCGCGCGAAGGGTCCATCCTGCTCAAAGAAGCTACCTTGCTCGAGGATGGCGTTGAATTAGCTTACGAATCACCAGGCCAGTGGGTATTCAATTCTTGTCTGCATTGCCTTACAGATTTCGCGGTCATGATTTCTACAGATGAGCGAGAGGCAACAATCCGGGCGTGGCACGACTTTGGAATAGAAGGGTCACCACTGGATGCTAGTTGGAAGGCTCATGTGAAAGCTAAAGATGAGCAATATTGGTTTGACGTAGTAGGTCTCCATGTGGATTATACTCATGGTAGTATCCGGGAGTTATGGTCAGAGGATGTCTCTCATGGGACCGGGACTAGTCACGCAAAACTGCGAAGCGTCTTCACGAAGCTGATAGATGGCTGGAGTAAAGTATAGCTTCCTGTTTTATATTTTTGAATGAGAAAATACCTCAATTAAGAAGATTTGATGTAAATCCCTGTTGTCCACTATGGCCTTGAATATGTAAAAGTGTGAGGTTACTACAAAGAATCTGACAAACAAGTAGAGTTCAGCCGGATCTGCACATGGCATGATCTGCCACTACGGGTCTTAATCACACCATGGTGTTAGAAGCCACTGTAATTTGGATAACATGGCTTGAAGATGATGTAAATCTATAACCTTAGGGAAGTGTTATCGGGCGCCTAGGCTTCTGTAAAGAGGCTCAAAAAGAATGGGAACTTGTACTGAGAAGTCAGTCATAGTTACCCCTTACATATATACTGCTGCTACTGCTGCTACTCATGGAGCTCCTCTTTCGTTCTTTTATTAAAATACTTTAACACTGGTCACAGTGGATCTGCCATATATCGTTAGTTACTGCCAACACAGCACCTGCCTCCTACCCAAGTAATGTAAAGAAAGAGCAACTGCTAATGAGTCTGGGAGACAAGTCAAATATGGACATGAGCTTGTGTATTTTATTTATTTTGTTTCTTGTCTCTTCATCGACGCCGCCGCCATCGCCGCCGCAACGATTCAAGGTACGTAAAAATGTCCATCTCTACTACTGACATTATCATGAGTGTTTGCCTAATCGCCATGGCGATTTGTGCTATTTTAACAGCTTACCGTACGTATTTCCCTCCCCCTCCAGCTGGTCTGCAAGCCCTTGAAGATAATTTAGAAGGACTTGGAGGAGATCTACACCAGCTTGTCGCCCGGGTAGCTCAACTTGAGTCTGGGGAAGTTCCTCAAGTTCAAGCACCCGTGGTGGCCCCCATCCCCGCTCCCAGTTCTAATACTGCTAACGGTACGCAATAGGTGTAAAATACACCAGACATGGTGCCTTTCCCGGCCGGGCTTACCAAATAAGACCGGGGGGTGGGTGGTCGTGGGCCCCAGCAGCGCCTCACATCTCACCGCGATTGCTGGGTCTATTAGCCTCTCCTTGGAGAGGTGAAGCTAAGTGAGGCATCTGTAAGTCACTTGCCTGTCCTTTGCTGTCTGTGCTGAGGTAATAGTATCGACTCGTCGTTATTACGCTCTACAAGAGAACGAGGCCCACTGGACAATGTGGATATCGGCACAACAAACGATAGGGTGCGGAGGCCAGGGATCAAGGCACGCCATAGGTAAAGAACTAAAAGAAACTCAAGGATAGCACCTTTGCCACTCAAGCTTATACAGACTCTGTAGACAGATTGACCCCGAATATGCCCATCGAAATATCTCGACTATCAGGACCATCATCGACCTAAAATAATGCCTCTCAAGTCTGTTGCGGTATTGTTTCTTCCAGAGACATACTTGCCACTGCTTCTGGACTGGAAAGCAAAGGAATTTCAACGCGCAACCGGCGATGTGCGGTTAAGCTTATATATTTTGTTTTGTTTTTTATTTCTTCATCGACGCCCCCACCACCACCATCGCCGTAACGACTATAAGGTAAGAATGCCCGTAACTGACCTTGTCATGAGTGTAGGCATAATCCCCTCGACGATATGCGCTGCTTTGACTGCTTACCATATGCATTTCCCTCCCTCCAGCTCAGCTGGAAGCACTTTAAAGAAGGGCGGAGAATCTTGGAAAAGAGTGCAGTCCCCCGTTCCCGTTCCCCTTTCCCCTTCCCCTGGATACACTATCTGGCTGACAGTGAGACAGTTTGGGATCTAGTACGGCGACAAATGGTTTATAGGGATGGCCACACCTTTGTTCACAAGTTTTGTAGCTGTGTCGACATTGTTGGGCACGAGCTGGCATGCTATTACTGAGCACAGGACTGGACTGAAGTACTCTGGTCAGCATTATATTTACTTCCTTATACTGTGTGCAAACCGACGATACTGCCTGCAGATTGGATCATATTGAGGGAGATAATGGGGCTAGGGACAAGTTATCCAACACCCCATCTGTAGCTCAATAAAGCAGCTAATCCGCATATTAAAATACACAAGTGCCAAATACTTTTTAGACTAGCAGCTGCAGCAGTAGCAGTAGTAGCAGCGAGAAGAGGGCTAAGTATGGATGACATCTAAACAATTGCGATTGGACATTTTGGAGAAGTATTACCTGGCTGCCACTTACCTTATACTGAACAGGTGGCAAAATAGATTAAGAAAAGCGGCCTGGAGACATGAAGCAACTTGTAGCTGCCCTTGACTCTCGCATTCTTGTTCGTGGGGTAAGCAACTTGCGGGGTTGTTGCGCGTTGTTTCCTCGAGTTCCAGGTTTCTTTCTTGCTCTTCCTATCTTCACGGTCATTTTCGGCCAGTTTCTTGATCACCTCCATAGTAATAGGGATCTGGTCTGTATAGGACAGCAGGGTTTCATCACTTTCTTGCTCTTGAAGGAGTTTCCTGCCACCGCTTTAACAACGTCTTCGGTAATAGGAATCTGCGGTCCGCTCCGACCGAGAAGCAATTCCATCACTCTCACATTGCCGTAATTTGCCGCTGCTGCCTTTACCACCTCTTCTGAAATAGGGGTTTGGTCTCCGAACCAATCGAAGAGTCTCTTTAAGAGCCTGTAACCGATGCTCGTATTTCCTGCTGCTGCTTTTACCACACCCCCAGTAACAGGGATCTGGTCTCCAAGCCGGTTAAAAAGCAGTCCCAATACTTCGTTATCACTAGAGCGATTTTCCGCCGCAGCTATTACCACCTCTTCTGTAATAGGGATATGGTCTCGTCGGTTGAGAAGTATGGTCATTATCTCCTTGCCGCTTTCATCATTTTCCGCCACTGCTGTTACCACCTCTTCAGTAATGGGAACCTGGTCTCCACGCTCATCCAGAAGCAGTGTCATCAGTTTACCTCCGAGATTTTCATTTCGTGCTGCTGCCATCACCACCTCTTCATTAGCAGGGACTTGGTCTCCCCGCTTACCAAAAAGCAGTTTTATCTGCCTGACCCCGTGATTCTCATTTCCTGCTGCTGCTGCCACTACCTCCTTGGTAACAGGGGCCCGGTCCCCATACTTATCAAGAAGAAATAGTAACAGCCTGTCTCCGATCGCTTCGTTTTCTACTGCTGCTGCTACCACATCCTCGGTAATAGGGGCAAGATCTCCAAACCAGTTGAGAAGTGATTCGAATACGCCACCAGAGGGATTATATGCATCCACCTTTAGCAGCTATTCGGTAATGGGAATCTATTCTTTCCAGTTAAGAAGCACTGTTATTACTTCCTCCCCATACCGATTCTCTGCTGTTGCTTTCATCACCTCTTCGTCAATAGGCACCTGTTCTCCATACAGGTCAAGAAAAAATCTCATCACTTGTCCATCAAAATGCCCAGCAATAAACTTCACCACGTCTGTGTTGATGGAAACCTGGTTTTGGTATCGTTTAAGCAGCTCCATCAACACCTCTTCTTTATTCGATTCATTTTCCGCTGCCGCCCCCAACACTGCTCTGGTCAAAGGAATCTCACTTCCACGCCTGTCAAGAAGCAGTTTCATTATCTGTCCATCATATTTCTCTGCAATGGTTTTACAATCTCTTCAGTAACAGGGATTTGATCACCGTACCGATCAAGAAGCATTGTCAATACTTCTCCGTTTCCGCTAAACATCTCAAGTATAAACTTCATTATTCGCTTGGTGATAGGACTCCGGTCTTGGCTCTGGTCAAGAAGCTGTACCATTAAATCGCTGCTATAACACACCATCGTCACCACCTCCTTGGTAAGTGGCAACTGATCACCATACTGGCTAATGAAATGCTTCGCTTCATCTTCCGTAAAAATTTAAAATAGCAGTACCCTAACTTTTCGGGTGATGGGGAACCCATGCCCACGCCGTTCAAAAAGTAGTGTTACCATTGCATAGCCTGCCGTATTTCTTGCTGCTGCAAGCATCACCTCCTTGGAAACAGGGATCTAGTCTCCAAGCCGATCAAGAAGCAGTATCATCACTTGTCCGTAACAGTGCTCAGCGATAAATTGCACTATTCCCAGGGTAACCGGTACCCGGTCTCCGTATCGGTCGAGTAGTAGTTGTATGATCCCATAGCCAGCACCGTGATTTGCTGCCGCTTCTTTTACCACCTCTTCTGCCACAGGGGCCTGGTCTTCGCACCAATTGAGAAGTAGCTTCATCACCACTAGGCCGCAATGATAATTCAGCGCAGCTGCCTTCATCACCTCTTCAGTGATAAGGTGTATATCGCTGTACTGGCTGATAAGTAGCTTCACCATTGCCTCGCCACTGCCATTATTTCTCGCCGCCGCCTTTAAGATATCCTCAGTGATAAGAATTCGAGTGTCATGCTGGTCCTGAAGAAGCTTCATGATTTGGATATCATGTGATCCTGCGATTTGGATTATTCCGTACTCTGTAAACTCAACGTGATCTCCTCTGCGCCCTAAGTTCGCCCTAAGATATCAGCTGCCACTCCCAGCTTTCCTGCTTTCCACTTCAGGCTGTGTGTTGAGTCCATAGCTAGAGGATTATATATATAATTAAATTAGCCCTAGTAAAGACTAATAATAAACAGCTTTATTTATATTCTAGCGCTTTATAGCAGCCCAGCCTATATAAGATCCATTAAGCATATGTTTATGTATAATGCCATAGCGTTTAAATCTATATCCAATCTATAGCTTATTAAACATGCTAAGACAAGCGTAGTGCCTTACAGAGCGTCTTCTCCCGCTGTTCCACAGGTGCTTCTATGCCTCTAAATCTTATTCATAACTAGGCGTTTTTGTATTGGGATTTCTGTTAAGCTAGGTTGGCCTTATAATGATAAAATTACCGCCATTTACGAATCTCCACAGAACTCCACTGGAGTACTGTAGGCGCTAGTCCATTTCCGGCTTCCGTAGCTCAGTTGGTTAGAGCTTCGTACTAATACTTCAGCCTCTGGCAAAGTCTTGGTAATGCGAAGGTCGCAGGTTCAAGCCCTGCCGGGAGCAATCCTTGATGCCACCGAAAGGACATTTTTTTTGTTTTATTTTCTTCTGCTTTTTCTTTTGGACTCTTCAAATACGACTTTGAGAGATCCTCCTCAAAATGAAGTGGTGCTAAAACACAAAAGAACACTCTATTCATTCTCAGGGGGGAAATTGCCTGGTTACTTATCCAGGAGGTTGGTGAATATGGATGTCTTTTTGTTCTTGATTTACGGGTGGCTGGTGGCTGGCGCCCGCGCCATCACAAAAAAAGGAGGAGTGGCTCCTGTATGTACACCTACCTTTCCTGTTATTTTCTAGAATACATCTCCACTGCCTTTTACGTGGGTAATATTTCTATTTACTATCTCTGCCACCTTCTTTTAGTTTCTTGAGATATAACATATAACGTACCTTTTGTTTTGTTTTGTTTTTACTTGTTTTTTATAGTTCCATTTTAAATTAGGGGATAGCCAACTTGGGGTGCTGGATATTAACCAATCCCAGACAACGGAATATCGAATCCGCGTGCCACTGTAGCTAGCAGTGCAGTAAAGACAGACCCAAGACAAGCCATTGTGGAGACGCAATTCTTGTTCGGCCCAGCCCGCAGATGCTAATTTGAGTGAATGACCGCATCAGAAGCTGGGCTCGGCTTTTGAGAGGAGGGAAGCTTGGAAAGCAACAAGAAGACAGGCATCGGCACAGCTAAATGTTAGCGGCTATTGAGCTGTGGCGGGATGCCATCATGCTGGCATCTCGCCACTAGACGCTTTGATAGCTTCATCTACGAAGTACATCCATCTCCATCTCCATCTCCATCTCCACCTCCGCCTCCGGGAAAGGGAACACTGTACTGCTGCGACTGCTCGTAAATTTATCAACTTCACGTCCTATTCAGCTCCGCCCCATTGATCCCCTGGTCTTCAGCTGCAGCGCAATGCGTGGCCCCTCCGCCTGGTGCCTTGCATCTGACCGCTGCTCAAGCATCATCCGGCTCAACTCCAGCCACCCATATTCTTGAGAGCACCTCGTCGCCTCCACTAGCTCCTCCACCTCGACCTGCAGCTCCCGACCGCCTCTTCGTTCGATCGCAGGCTCTGCGTCTATTCGCCCCAACGCTCGATCAATTGGGCTCCAATCGCAGACCCTTGGCAACTTGCCCAGAACATCATCTAACCCCCAAGCTACTTGGCACCCTGGTCCGTGGACGGGTCTTTGGGTAGCTTGTGCCAACAAAACGACGGAAATCTTTTTTCCCCTTCTCGAGCTGATAGCCAGCCTAAACAAAAAAGAGCGGCGACAGCAATCCGCCCGCATCTCTCGGCCGCGCGCGCGTTTCTGCATTGCATAGCATATCTAGTGACAACGTGGATAGCCGCAGGAGCCTTAGCAGGATCGAGGCAGCTAGTCACAAACCCCCCTTACGCCATTGCTTTCTTTCAGGCAAATCGAACCTTGAATTGGCATCTCTTTCAGATTTCTACCGCGCCTGAATATCGTATTCATCCTTTTGTCGTGTTCAGATTCGGCATACGGGTAGCCACCAATCTTTCTGTGTGCTGCATTGGGCGCAAACCTATATTCGGTGCCTCTTTCGCTAGGTACTAGTCTCCGTCAACCACATCGACCAAGGCACAACCGCAACCATGTCTGCACCGTATTGGGGCGCGCTGCCTCAGCCAAAGGGCATTCAGAGCCGGCGAGTTTCCGCAGATTACACTAATGAATTCGCGCAAAATGACCAGAGACGTTCCTTGGATGTCCAGCCCACGCGCAAGGCCAATCGTGCCTCAGTTCAGACAACTTACACTGAAGCTCCTACCGACACGACGTTTAGTCCCAACTCCCCGACATCGGCCGCTGATTACCAAGGTCTGGCTCCCAGACCAGCCTCATATCGTGGGTTCCCTCAAGAGCAAGCGTTTGAAGGGTATGATAGGCAAGACCGACGGTCAAATCGAATCCCCGACGAATTCGAGAGCATCTCTCCGGCACCGCCATCTGTCACAGACACCATTATTCGAGGCCCACCCATGAACTACCGCGATCCTTACGCCAACGAATCATACCAGTACCCCCCCCAGCAGACATCTGCGCAGCCTGCGCGACAATCCGGGGTTCAGGCTGAGAGTATGAGCTACGGCGAATATACTACACCCCAGCGAGATAGTCAATATGGCGCACCGCAGCAGTTTGTTGATAATGGACTTGCCCGGACAGATAGCATTGCATCTGCGCAACCTCACAGAGCTTCAACAGTTGGACAGTATGAACGGCGAAAAAAGTTGGCAGACAACCGATCACCCCTCCAGAGGCTTGAGCTGACGCTCGACAGCATGACCAAGGAGGAAAAGAGAGCGCGAGTGGAAGCCGCAGAGCAACGGGCCAGAGCGAGGGCTGCCAAAAGAGCCGCCTCTGAAGCTGCTGAAAACCACTCCCAAGCTGTCGACTACCAACCTCCGCCCTCAGCTCCTACGCAACGGCAACACCAGCCTCCCGCGACGATCGAGTCAACTACTACTGCGATAGCACCCAGAATGGCTCCGCAACGAGAAGTGGCCTCCCCTAAAGCCTCAGCTGCGCAATCGGTAGCGCCGCCGCCCCAGCGAGTGCCCGAAGACCAATACTACCGCCAGAGTCAAGATGCTCCCCGTCAATCAAGGATGGCGGCTGAGCATCAGCCAAGGCAGCTACCTCAACCACCTGTACGTGAAGAACAGCGGCCGAGGCAATTACCTCAACCACCTGTACGTGAGGATCAGCAACCAAGGCAGTTGCCTCAACCGCCCGTACGTGATGAACAACGCAGATTTTATCCACAGGAAGCCCCTCGCCCCGACGATCAACGCCGGTACTCTAGCCAAGGGGCTCCTCAGTATCCTCAGGCCAACAGGGACCAGCGGCAGTTCATCCCAGAAGCGGACGTGCCCAAGCGTAATCTCAGCTTCCGCGAACGTGATGTCTGGCGTGAAGCGAAGCCTCTTGGCGCGGATGCGAATCAGCCTACAAAAGAATCCAGCGGCTTTTCCTTGACACGCAGTGGAAGTAACAAATTAAGAAAAGAACCCCCTGCAGATGTTTGGCATCGGATACGCGTCGAAGCTGAACGACGATTGCCCCCGGAATCACAGCCTGCTCAAGCTCAATTCAATGACCCGATGCAGTCTCCGATGCGGTCTCCGCAAGTACCACCAACAGGAGCACCACAACAAACACGCAACAAGGTATTACCTCCTTTACCCCTGGTTGTGAATGACCAGACGAATGTTCGACCGGAAGCAAAGAGGGTTTCCTTATCTGCTGCCGAGACTGAGATTCAGCCTATGCAGCGGCGAGTCACTGAGCCCGTCTATGCCCGAGAGGAGCGAGGGCTTAATGCTGAATATGCCCCCGCGGCTGCCATTGGCAGGATCATTTATGAGGCGAGTCAAAAGAACCGGGGAGGCTTTCAACGGCCAAACCCTGCAGTAAAGAGTGTGGAAGATCAGACGGGTCATGATCTAATAGAGGAGACACAGGAGCCACATGAACCGCGGGAACCACAAGAGCTTCAGGGGCCACAGGAGCCTCAGGAGCCTCAGGAGCGCCTCCAGTCAAGAATGGTTTTCAAGAACCCGGAGGAGCTGCATTCTGGCGATGGTCTATATAATTCGCCCCAGTGGTTGAATGAATGGCAGAAGGGTACGGTCGGTACTTTATCTGGGACCCTTCTCGACCTTAGTGCCGACCAGTCAGCCGGGTCAACGGAGAAGAACAATGCATGGTTGGACCGAGAACAAGGAGGTCATCACCGAAGAAACAGCAGCATGACAACGAGGCCACGTAAGGCTGAAGCATTCGATGGAGAGTACGATGATACAGGTGGCGCACCCACCAGATTCAAACCACCATTGTACTTAAAATGCGGCCCGCTTCTGAGATACTGTGGCCTGCGTCATGAACAAGTTCCGCCCAGGCCTCGGGGGCCAAACATTGTTCAAGATCGTGAAATTTGGAGGGGAAGTATTATGATTGTCACCAACGACGCGGAATCATCCTATGACATTGCGCCGACGCTTCGACTATTTGTGCAAGATATTGAGCTGTTGCCTCCGCCTCCGCATCAGGTCAATGGTGAGCTTTCGCCCGAGTACGTGGACCCTATTGCTGGACACCCTAAGCTGGGCCGCTGTGGTGAGACCCTGTATGTTCGACCTGTGGACCACCTTGAAGAAGGCAGAGATCTATCGCATGATGAATCTGAAGAAGGCCTATTTGAGAAATCAAGGAGTCCGCCAGACGAACCATTGCCGCAAGGGCTTCGCGATTATCCAGGATCATTTGCTAGCCGTCGAGGACGAGCGAATATTGATGGAGAGAAACTGCAAAAGTACAAGGATGTGAGGGGCTTCCGTCTTCACGCCGAACAGGGGTGTACGTTCTGGCGTTTCAACATCGAGGTTGAGCTTCGCGAACAGCAACAACGGATCGCATATCGCATTAATCGTGGTCCAGCTATGGCTTTCTGGGTTCCTGCACGCGGGCAGACTATGAATATGATGTTCTACACTTGCAATGGCTTCAGCATCAGCGTCAATCCTAATGAGATGAGCGGACCTGATCCTATGTGGCGTGACGTACTGAACTCGCACCAGACACAGCCATTCCACGTCATGATAGGTGGCGGTGATCAGATCTATAATGACTGTGTCGCCTATGATAGCCCACTCTTTGATGAATGGCTTCAAATTAACGTTCCTGAAAAGAAGCTCAACGCAGCCTTCACGTCCGAGATGCAGGCTGAGCTAGAATACTTTTACCTGCAGCGATACTGCGGCTGGTTCTCACAAGGTCTATTCGGGCTGGCTACTTCACAAATCCCCATGGTAAACATGTATGATGATCACGACATATTTGATGGATACGGCTCCTACTCTCACCCCGATATGAGCTCGCCGGTCTTTTCTGGGTTGGGGCGCGTGGCTTTTAAATACTACATGCTCTTCCAGCATCAAAGCATTGTGACAGAGACTGAGAATTCCGAGCCAAGCTGGATCCTGGGCGAGCAACCGGGCCCATACATCCAAGAAGTTAGCCGCAGCCTCTACATGTCTATGGGTGGAAAGGTCGCTCTGCTTGCCGTTGATAGTCGCACAGAGAGAACCGAAGATATCGTCTTGGATGAGAGGACATGGGAGAAGATTACAAGCAGGATGTACGCAGAGATCAGAAAGGGACAGGTAGAGCATCTGCTTGTGCTCCTCGGAGTTCCCATCGCCTATCCTCGTCTTGTTTGGCTCGAAAATATGTAAGTGATTGACAACTCTCTTCGAATGTGTATCTTGTCTTACTAACAATTCGTAGATTGACCTCAAAACTGATGAGCCCAGTTAAGGCGCTCGGTAAGACAGGGATGCTCGGCAAAAATCTGAACAATATCAACGACAACTATGAGATTTTGGATGATCTCAATGACCACTGGACAGCCAAGAATCATAAGAAAGAACGCACAGTCATAATTGAGGATTTACAAGATTTGGCCATCGATCGGTCTGTACGAATCACAGTTTTGAGCGGTGACGTCCACCTTGGTGCCATTGGCCAGTTTTATTCCAACCCCAAGCTCGGCTTGCCCAAGCACAAGGACCCTAGGTACATGCCAAATATCATCTCGTCCGCTATTGTCAACCGTCCGCCCCCGGACATCGTCGCCGACATGTTGAATAAGCGCAACAAAATCCACCACTTTGACAAACAGACCGACGAGGCTATGATTCCTATTTTCCAAAACGGCGTTGATGGTAAGCCGAGGAACAACAACAACCTCCTCCCTCACCGCAACTGGTGCTCTATTCGCATGTGGACACCAGGCAACACGCCACCGCCATCACCTCCCTCGTCCGACCGAGGAAGGAGTCGAAGCCCAGGAGGGGGCGGTAGTTTGCTCCGGAGGCTTTCGTCTAGGCGGCGCAAGTCCACTTCGCAACAGCCCTTTGATGTCTCACGGGAATCCGTGCGAGGACCTCGACCTCCTATTTCAGGAGGGGGAGGCCTTTTTAAGAGCTTCTCTCGACGGAACTCGGTAGACCAACAACGCCCTGGAGGGGTGACTCGAACCATGTCCCTTGGCCGCGGAGAGACGGCGCAGCAGAGTGCTGACCTGGCGTATCAAGGGCAACACGGTAGCCAGAGCCGATTTGATGAAAGCAATATGAGTGGTCAGTGGAGTGGTGAGTTTGATGGCGGATACGTGGATCACCGAACCCAGGGGCAACCCCGTCCCTCAGGCCTCCGTGGCGGTGGTGGTAGCGATTACGATGAGTTTTCAGCAGGCGATGAGTCTTACTTTACGGCACAAGCACCTCGACGGGCGCAGACTGTGAACTATCATGCTGGCGGTCCAGCTGGTCATGAGGTTGACGACCCGGCGGTGGCTCGTCCATTCCATCGAACACCTACCGGGCTGTCAACCAAAGAGATGAAGCAAGCTGAGAAGCTCGCCGTTAATCTGGAAGGTGCCCTGGATATCTCTTTGAATATGGAGGTAAGCTCCAAGGACCCTACAGGCATTACCGTGCCTTATCGACTCTTGGTGCCCAAGCTATTCTATGAATACTCGTCCAAGGACGATCTGTTCCAGGCAGCAGAACCAACTGGAATCAAGAAGTTCCTCAGCTTTAGGAAGAAGCCCAAGGCGCCCCTTGCGGAGCCGGAGCCGGAGCCGGCTGAGGACATGGGATATGATGATGACGAAGTTGACGACGATAGATACTAGAAGAGGCAAATACTGGAAATAAGTACGGCTAGGAGTGAGAGAAATTTTGATATCTATATGTGGCAATATTTGGCTCTTGTATATGGGGGTTTTTTTAGTGGCCTTTTTGCTTTTGTAATAGCTTTTGGCGTATTTATGACTGGCCAATGGATGGTTCTGGATACCTTTGTTGATATTGAATTATTTAGACTGAGAGTACAGGACTCTCTCTATATAGAGGAGAGGTAAAAGCAAAGTCCATTTCTTCTATTCGTTGTATCACTTATGGCTTTTCCTTGAAATTGGTGTGAAATTTACAATCTGGTCCTATGTATACGTGCTGTTGATTAGAATGTCATTTGTTTATCATCATATTGAAGCTCTGACGAGATTACTTGCCGGACACCACTGATAGATATATAAAAGACATTTTCCTACAAAATGACCTCGAAGGCACCATAATATGATATATAAAGAAAAGCGAAGAGGCTTAGACTTTACTCTCTCAAGTAAAATGATTTCTAAATAAGATGCTCTCCGAACATGATTCTCGGCATATAATTCCCAGTCAGCTGAATATATTTGACTCGATGTAGTCTAAGCTGGCTCCTTTTGATAAGAAGAGCTTCACGATACTTTCATGGCCTTTTTCTGCCGCCAACTGTATTGGTGTGTTACCGTGCTTATCACGTAAGTAAACATCGCACCACTTGGTAGAAGGTGCCGCACAAGTTTTTCGCGGTCACGTACAGCCGCAAAATGGAGCGGTGTTTGGTCTGGTTTGGTAAGGATTCATACCAGTCTATCACAGTGCCGTTCTCTATGAGAATTGCGTAGTAGGTGTTTGGCCATGGAAGCCACAAGGCTAAGCGGTGTTTTGCCCTGATTATTTGGGTGATTGGTTTTCCCACCGTTGTCTGGAAGCTGCTGCATAATGACTGCTTTATTGGTTTCACGTATATTAGCAAGACTAAGACGTTTCTCCCAGTTCTTTTGTGTGATTTAGTCTATATTACTATCTACAGCTCCAGCGCCAGCCAAACTACTGCCATCCTTTTGTCCGATAATAGGTTCCACGAGCGTTTGCAAGATCTGTACAGTTGTTAGTTTAAGGTGTCGTGAAAACAGCAAAGCATCAACAGGAGCTCATCCTACCCATCGGTCGAGTTCTTCTTCATTGTCTTCTAATTCTTTCAATTTCTCATCGACCGGCTCTTTGGGTGAAATTTGCGTTAGCTCTTCCGATTTTGTCATTGAGTTGCGCAATATCACTCACGAGCCGTGCAGAATAATATGCCTTGGAGAGCCGGATCACAAGAAAGCTTCTTGATAAAATCGTCGGCACGGCTGTCATTACCGATTTGACTGATTTGGAACCGAATTGCTATTGATAAGGTCAGCATTGGATAGACGGGCTTTTCTTTTTGACACATTTGTCTAGTATGGTGAGGATAATAAGGAGAAATGGCATGCCTGTCCGCGAATATCCATTCTTTTTAAGAAATCGAACGCATTTTAGAATCATCTCTTTAAATTTCTCAGGCGATTCGCCACCAGGACAGCCATCTGCAATGCACGAAACGAGAACGGGCCTTGCTAGTTTGCTTTCCTCGGTTATAGCGTTATAAATTAAGGGCTTGAGAATCTTTTTTTCCAAGTTAGTGCCAATCTTAGTATTACCATGAGGTTTTGCTACCCTCATAGTGGCTTTAACTGATTTAGTAGTAAGATTCTGGTCCAGCTCAATATCTGTGTTGATGAATTGCAGGCCTGTTCCGCAGCCAGCTGGCACAAAGCACATAGAGATTCGAGCGGATCTTTCAACAAACTCAATCTGGTCTTCCCAGCGAGTCCTAACTCTCATGGAAGAACTGTCATCTAAACACAATAAGAATCGCTCATTAACAGTCAGGCCGTTTTTTCGAGGAGGGAGGGCGGAAGATTATTAAAGGAGCAGTTGCAAAAGGAAACACATATCCCGGAAACAACTCACCGCAAAAGAAGACCGTCTGGTAAAGAGCAAGCTTCATAAAGTTCTCAACATCCTTGAAAGCATTGAGCCGATTTTTGCGGTCCCTTTTCAGTTCTGCTGCTTTTACGGCGACGGAGTACAAAACGTCGTTACCTTCCGGGAAGAAGCTAGAGAGACCAATCTCTGAAACATATTTTATCACGCTGTCATGCAAGTCGAGAATCAGAACGACATGACCCCGGATCTTCGAATAAGGTGCAAGAAACGGATCCCTAGCTTCGTCTTTGTCAACTCCTAATGTGTCAATGAGGCCATAAGAGGCAGCCGAATTTGCGTCGCCCTTAAGAGCATCGCTCATCCTCTCCTCCAATTCAATAAATTTATTCCTACTTGAAGGAATTTGACTGAGAAGTTCTCTTGTATATGCAGCTGCTGTCATTGCTGCATATCCTTGCCATTCTTCATTTTGATGCGAGTCTGAGTAGTCGCAAATACCACGAATATGTAAACATTGAAAGTCGTTTGGTAGCTCTGCCGCCTCCAATTCAAAACATAAAACATCCATCTCCGCTGCAAGTCTATCCCTTATCGAAGCATCTTTCATTGACTGATTCGCTGAAGCGATAATGCCGTAATGAATATTTGGATTGTCATCGTGTTCTGTCCGTTCAGTCCGAAATAATAAGCTGGATGTATTACCACCGCAAACAGCTGCACAACGCATTTTATCCACAGGTTGGTGAATAATGTCACTTCTATACAGCCTGTCGCTATTTAAATCTGGTCGCATATACCTCTTTCGCAGTGATGGCATTTTTGAAATTTTTTTATCAATATTATCTTCCAGCTGATGGCCCTTTATCTTATTTTTCGCCATAAGTTCTCTCACTGCTGTTCTTAAGATTAAAGGTTGCTCGCTTAAGAATTCAATACGTTGAAAGCTTTGGTTTTGTATTGTTTTGGCAAAGTCATAATGTAAAACACCTCCCAGGCTGTTGTGAGACGCACTGACAATGACGTCGCCCAGACGGATATCATGCTTTCTGCTTGGCGCACCACCGCCAATGCCGACCATCAGACAGATTGTAATATTAGGGAAGCTATGCTGTAAACATTCTGCGGCTTTTGTTTCAAAAGTTTTGCCGTACTCGGTATTGGGCAACTTGGCAATAACGACATTGCATTCTCCAATCCTGCCCAGTGTGTAGTTGTTATCATCATTCGAGTAAACGTATTGCGGTCCGTTATGCGACTCGTCAAGAAAAATCTGTGCGGCAACATATGTGGCAGTCATGGTACAGATCCACCCGATGGTGTAGCGGTCATTTGCTCCTCGCTAAATAGCTTCGGCTGCTGTTATCTATGTATTATTAGCCTATGATATGATCAGAGGTATGAAAAAAAGGCAAATTTCGGCCCACTCACACTCTGGAAATTGTCTACAATCTGGTCTGTCACAATTTCTTCTGAGAGTTCGTTCGATATGTCATCTGAATACGTTCCTCTGGCCTCAGGCAGATCAGAGTCCAACGACAGGGATCCCCGTTCTACCTGGGATGATTCCTTGGAACTCTCAGCGAAGTACTCCTCGGGAATGTATGTCCTTTCCGGTTTACTGGGTGGAGGAGGTGCAGGAAGAAAAATGAACGACTTGATATCGATCTTCTGAATATCAACGCCATCACTTCCTTCAATGCATTCAAGCCACTCCTCGATTTTTCGACAAAGGTCAGGGTTTAGCGGGTCAGTAGCATCTACAGCCAAAGATTCAGCCCAAGGTAGAGCGTTGAGCGAAAATTCGTGGATGCAATTGGCTACATGTTCAAGGTTAGCGGCGGCATCTGGTATCGTCTCTTCAGCTTGAGGCTATGGACACAGAGGACACTGAGAAATGTTGGGAGGGGCTATTTTGCGACATGTATCTTGTAGGTCGATTATCTGATCTTCTGATATAGCGTCTTTATGCTTGGTCCGGTTGTGGCTGATGAACTCCTCGACGGACGAAAAGGTGTTCAACAGTCCAGTTCCGGCACAGGCCAAGCATTCCCAGTACTGGCCAGCACCGTGACTTGTGAGCACATGATCACGCCAGGCTGCCCGTGAGATGTACAGAACTTCGGGCCTAGGGCATTCTGGAAAAGGACATGTATAGGGGCAAAGGTCTTCGACGAGGTGTTTCCTGCAAACGTCAGTAGCCATTTTGTAAGAGTCGCAGCGTGGGAGTTTGAATTATAACATACCTCCACCTCGACCAATCTTTAAGCATTTCTGGCAGTGTTTGATAGCAACAGGGGCATTTGAATCCCCTCATCTGCCGAGACGTTGGAGGAGGCGAGGGATAGTGCATCGTTGCAACAGACACTGACACGCGACTAGCAGCAGCTGGCATGGGCATTGCCATTTGCAAGATGTCACCTTCCGCTACAGAAGGAGTAGTCGCGCTCAGTTCTGGGGCCTGAAGAGTTCCCGACGGAGCAGTGGGTAGCATTGTGCTTGAGGAATCTTCTGTCGGCGGCGGCAGCTTTTGATCATCTGGAGCTTGAGATCTGCAATCCCCGTCGGTTGTTTTCTGGTTATCCTCAGCGGCTTGTACAAGCACCCTGGGCTTCGCTACGAGGAACTGCACTGTGAACTGGTCCAACTTTTGCTGGTGCCGTCTCGCATATCGGAATCTATGTCGGCGCCGCAAATTCGCCAAGATCAGATGCTGCTGTTCTGGAGTCACCTCTTGCATGTTTTTCTCGGTAGTGCTTCCCTCGTTATCTTCCCCATTCTTCTGCCTCCTGGCAGCATCGTTGGTAAAATGAACTCAAGATGTTTTCGCAAGTCCTCGTTCTCGTTAGGGTTGAATGAAGTATCAGCCTTGTGTAGTCTTGCGGTGGTTCCCGATTTTCGGATCGCGAAGCCAAGTATGATAAGTTGATCCAGGATATCATCAACGTCTTTCATCGCTTTCTTTAGCGTCGTTTCAGAATGCTGTTCGTCCAGCTCGTCTTCTGCATTCGAATCGGTGGAAGAACCCGAGGCGATCTTAAAGCCAGAAGCCAAAGCGGCAAACCAAGACGCAGAACTCGGAGCAAGATTTGAATCATTGCCAACGGTTGACTCAACAATATTACCTGCGGGAGACACCGGAGTACCCTCAGATTCTGCTTTGTTGTCAAGGTTTTCAATCTCGCCATCAGTCTCATTCAAAACATGCATGCGGCAGCTATCGATGAATTGCTGAAGAGTCAAGAGAAGGTTGGTCAAGACAAGTCGAGGCTTTGGTTGAAACTGCAGTCGTCGATCGAGTGAGGCTTCAGGTCTCGCCAGTGCACCAGCGCCTGAGGCCCAAAGACGCAGGTCGGCAAGTCGACTCTCAGCCCACCTCTCTCTCATTAGAGGCTTTACGGACAGGCAGGCCTCGAGGCTAGAGATGCATCCTACCGTTGCATAGTGGATGTCTCCAGAACCAGGCATCTGGAGCCCGGAAGCCGGTGAAGTCATAGTGGAAGGCGGACAATATCGACCGAAAACTTTGACGGTCTATGATCAGGCCAAAAAGCGGGAGTATATATATGTACTGCGGCGACTAAGACGGCCATTCAACTTCGCTCTGTCAATCACAAGAACTGGGCTTGGGTGGCAGACGGCTGGCCGAGATCAGCTCGGGCCGCTGCGGGCCCATGGCCAGCACTAATTTTTAGTTACATGTATATGCGACTTAAAATCCACGGACTATGAATAAGTAGGTAGGTATACAAGATGCACCGGCTTGTGGCACTGGCGTCAAACCACCGGAGCTTGTGACGGACAGAATGGAATGAGAAAGTGGGGTTGGACAAGCGCTGCATTAAGCTCGTCCCTCATTGAGCTAATGGCGATCTCTCCAGGCTAATGACTAGTTACCCACATGGCAAAACAAACAAAAGGAAATAAGGATTATCATTACGGTGACTTGTAGGCCTATGTAGTTGGTTGTGGCAGCAAGAAGAATACAGTATATCCGGTCACTAAAGCCTATCTTCTGGATTGTCTCCTTGGCGGCGCAACCGCAATCCCAAAGGCTCGACTTACTAACTTCAGGTAGGATAGGATATAGATGAGGTAGGATATATGCGTGTGTACATAGATAAATAGATGGATGGATGGTCTTGTATATCGTTTCCCGCAACATGATTGTACACGGATTTATGATGTTGAGTGGCTAAGCACTGCTAGTCCTCTCCAAATACAAAACATACACAGTCTTCCCCCCCGTCCTTTGTGCTTATAGCCTCTACCTTTAAATCTTCGTCAAAGTCACGCAGGACGGACTCAGTCGCTACATCCACGTCAACCGAGTCTTCATCGCCTTCCTTCTCGTCCATGTTCAGGAAGGCCCCTGGTGCTTTGAACACAGTGATGTCCACGTCCCTCTGCGCCAGTGTCAGTCCTCTGCGTTTATGGGCGATAATGTGCAACTGATACGCAAAAATGATGTCCTGCTCGGTTCTATGCTTTTCCTCTGCCTTCTTCCCTCGAGAATAATCGGCATCTACCCCTATTCCCGCATTGGACGTGACAGGAGCCTCGAGCTTGGCGTCGGCATTTGTGATTGAGCTAACGCTTCTCGACAGCCGAAAGCCCCGAGCGATTTTCAAACCTGTGACCATAAACACAGGCTTCTTCTTCAAAAGGCCTGCGCTCACGGCTGCCTTGACCTTTTTCTCCTTAACCCGCTCAGAAGCTTCTTCATCTGTCGGTTGTTTCGTGAAGTATATTGTCTCAAGCCGTCGGATTGTGTACTTCGTCAGCAGCTCATCCCTCGTACCACCGCCGATCTTGGCACTCGCTTTCTCGAGGAAATTCGCCCAAATACTACCACGAAGAGACAGGATGTTTTGATTGTTGAGCTCATTGTCATAATCGAAATGTCTCGTAGTCTGCTTACGTTCAGATTCCGGGACGCTGCTCAGCGGCTTGGTGGGGTCGTCTGGGTATTCCACAATGTCGCCCATGCAAATCGATGTGTTGGGGTGAAAGATGAAGTTCGGCGCCAAGACATATGTAGGAGCCATGGTAGTTCAAGCAGTATCGAAGAACAATAGAGAACTTAAGTTGGAATGCAATTAGTCTGCTCCTAATACTGGGCAGTTTCTCCTCAGCGCTTAAGCGTCTGTTCTTGTGCATGATGGGCTCAAGTCGCACTCCTTGATTTCTCCAATCAAGAGCAAGGCCGATTCCGAGATGCGGGGTGGCGTTTCCAAACCTTTCATCAGCTACCCAACGATTCCCATGCAACTATTCACAAAAGTCATTGCGACTTGGAAAGCAGGAAGCAACTAGCCATGAAATCACGGTCCAGTCCGTGAGGACGGCATAAGTGAGCGTCAACACTGTCTATTTTAGGCTATTGAATTGCATGTCAGCAGGTCACTATAAGGTATCGAGCCCTTCTAACGCTGCTCCTAGGTCATCCGACACGCAAACGCACCTGTCGTCCCTATAGCGATATGTACTCACACATCGGTGGCCTAGCCATGGAGCCTTTATCGCAGGCGGAGCTTGCCCAGCGTGCAGCGCAAGAGGTCGCAGTAGTTGCAGGAAACCTTCAAAGGAAATGGCGAGAATCTTGGTTCCAGAGATATACCAGACAGGAGTCCATCAAGAACTTGGCCATACTATCCGCCTCGCTCTTGTGTGTGTCATTTGGTCAAGAGAAGTACGAACAGAAAGAGTACAGGGAGCAGCAAGATGATAAAGTGGCCAAACTACAGATGTTCTTGTGCGGATTAGAGCTAGTTTGTACAGTCTGTTATCCTATCTACACCTATATGAGTCAAACACATCAACTAACTAGCGCCTCAAGTATCCCATAAAATCTTTAGTCAATTTCAGCGGACAAAACAAGCCTTCTGCTCGCTCTCCGACGCTCTGTGCACTAGTTACTGCGAACTCTACCCAGACTACCTTATCGGCTTCAGACATTAGTATGATTCACAGGATAGAGAAGAGTGTAGAAGAGTTCGTGTCAGCATCACCCTACATAAATAAACCCTACTTCGCTTTTCTCAGAAGCTTCTCCGAAGTCGAAGACGAGGCCAAGAATCATGGCAAATCAGCGCAACGGGATGCTGAAACACAAAAGGACAGAAATACCAAGACGAAATCAGATGAAGATGAGAGCTACCCAAGGCATGTTTACGACACACTGTATAGAGTAGTCAATAAATATGCAGAGTGCTGTTGTGGGCTGCCCAATCCGTCACCGAAGACACCGAAAAGGCACTGGGGAAGACTTGAGCTCAAGGCAAATTTTGGTGTAGCCAATAATGAGATCCTTTTTCACACGGTATTTTCGAAGAAAGGATCAAGCGAATATGACGAAAAGATCAAGTGGCAGCACCTGCAGTTCCGTGTCCCAAGGCATGTTTACTTATCCGAACACGGAATACAATTACTAACTGAAGGAGTCAGAAAACAACACAAGGCCCGGGCAGTGGGCTTCGACAATAAGACTTGCCACGACAGCGTCGAAGGTGAGACGAGATGAGATGCTGTCGTAGTCTCTGCAAAACCAGAGGATGCCACGGAGGTTACGTCAACTCCAGAATTCTGCAATCTCCTTAGCAAAGATATCGGCTCAGGGAGCATGGATATTCGCATCAAAGACGAAGCATTGCTTGTTCTTAAACGTGCTGTAGAGATTGAAGTCGACATCGCTGACGGAAGAAGCATTTCCCTGGCTGAAGTGCTCAGTAACTATTCCCTATTCCCTAGAACTAAGCTGGTCCTCGCCTATACTCTGGCCAAATCTGTCTGGCAATTCTACGACTCGGATTTTATGAGTCTTGGCTGAACGACTAGGTCTATCCAGCTCTTTCGAGAAAGGGAGAACGAAGATGACGACGATGAACCTGGTTTTGACTGGGCACCATACTACGCTTTCTCATTAGAGCAGATGGCAGAGAGGCACGCTGTGGAACGACTGCCACCTGGGCAATTTCTTCACCGGTACCCTCGAGTTCTCGCACTCGGTGACATACTTTACGAGCTCGGCCAGAAGCAACGCAGGGAAAAGCAAACAACATGTTTAGCCCCAGCTTCGCCTACCAATCCCATTAAGCCTCCAACCCTCGAGAAGATAATAAATGACAACACATTCAAGATCCGGAAAGGAGTGGAGAAAAAGAAATGGCCTGACATCAGGCTCAAAAATATACAAGCGTTGGAAGACTATCGCGCCATTGTCGCGGATTGCGTCAGTGAAAACTTCTTCAGGCCAAACCTGAGGGAGAAATCACCCAACACTCCGAAGCAGGACTTGCAAAAAACGGCCGAAGAACTAGAGGAAGAGTTAACAGTTGCAGAGAGACGTGCAATCCTCTTTAAGAAGGTTGTTGCACCCCTAAAAGACATGGTTCAGGCCACCGGTTGGGTTGATGAATCGGGAAATATCCAACGTTACCAGAAAAAAGGAGCGACTGTACGACAGAAAGAAGAAGAACCTGTTTTCGAGAAGCCAGGATCAGTAGCACTACTCAATGTTACCCCTCGAGCCTCTCAAACTCCCCCATGTGAGACCCAAGATAATCAAACCGCTTTAGGGTTCGTCATCGACTTAGAAGACTTTACTCTACGTGTCTTAGACATGGCAAGCTAACATATTTCAACAGGTCTGAAGCAGAGGCGTGGCTGAACAAAATCAAAGGAGCACCCGTCATGGAGGCTGTGGTTTCTGCGTTCCAGAGGAAAGAACTGGCGAAGAAGAAAATTCGTATCGTGATTTTGGACACAGGTTACGACCCAGATGCTGTATTCTTCAATAGAGAAAGGAAGCGGAGTCTCTGAGGCTGGCGGGATTATGTTGAGAAGGGCCAACCCTACGCAAAAGATGAGGACGGACATGGGACACATGTCTTGTCAGTGCTAATGAATGTAGCCCCGGCCGCTAACATCTTCGTCGCCCGCGTGGCACGAGACACGCTAGATTTACAGGACGCAACCGAAAATATTGCCGGTGTAGGTTATCATTTTTAGTTATGGCACACTTCATCATATCTTGCTAGAGATTCCAGGCGGTAATGCTAACAAAAAGCCAAAGGCAATAGAGTGGGCTTGGAGGGACTGCAAAGCCAATATTGTCACCATGTCGTTTGGATTTGATGAAGAAATTTATGTCGACGGCAAACCGATCGTTAGCAACGCTATACTCAGTGCACTCCAAGGAACAGACCAACGCATTCTCTTCTTCGCAGCGGCGGCTGATGACGGTGGAAATCGGAAAGAAATGTTCCCAGCAAATAACATAAACGTCCTCTCTATCCGCGGGACCGATGACACCGGTTGGGCGCAGCGCTTCAATCCTCCGCCGGACTACAACGCAAAGACGTGCTTCATGACGCTTGGACTAGACGTCCCAGGAGCGTCTCTCACGAAAAGCAAAGACGAAGGCGCCAACGTCTGCAAGTCCGGGACGTCGGTGGCGACTCCGATTGCCGCAGGAATCGCTGCGATGCTGCTGGGTTATACGCAGATACACAAAGAGGATTTAGAGAAAATGCTAGGGCGTCAGGATGCTGCGAAGCTGTCAAGGCTGTGGGGAATAACTGGGATGAGAGTGCTGTTTGAAAAGATAGCGACGGTGATGGCAGACAAGTGGTCGTATCTCGATATCCACAAGTTCACAAGTATCACGGACGAGATGAGAGTGTCTATGATAGCATGGGCAGTTAAAGAAGCTACAGGCTAGAATATGCTAAACTGTGGTGCCCGTTATGAAGAAATTTCCAACTATTAAGGTAGGTAGTAGAAAGTCGTACGATTTGAACTCGTTACTTACTCACACCAGTATTGTTCTATAAATCGTGGCTAGCGAGCTGTGGCTTTCCAGGTAGAAAACATGATAAATGCGAAATGAATGCTCCGTTTGGGAAGTATATGGAGCAGAGTTGCTATTTGAACTTTGCACACAGGCTCTGCGACTTACGGGTAGATCGATACTCGATACTATAGGGCTTTGAGAGCTAGATATGTCTTGATTTCTATTTCTTTGACCGTGTGACATTTATCAAGCTTAATCTTTCTCAGATTACACGTAGTATTAAGCCACTCTCCATGACCCCTACCAATTAGTCCAAATGGAAAGCATAGATGCGGCGTTCGAGCCAGAAACCTCTCCCCAGCGAGTATCTGCTCCCTATTAGGCTAACCTCAGAAAACAGAAATAGATGTGCCTAAGTGTTAAACACTAAATATTTCGAATAAATACACGATAAGTGCCTTGAAACGAAGTAAAAAAAGTAAAAGGGCTGCATGCTGAGAGACAGCCAAAAAGAATGCCCACTATCAGAGTCGAACTGATCACCTTGTCATGTCAAGAATTTACTAGTGACACGCTATACCGCTTAGCCAAGCGGGCAGTTGAGTTGTAGTTGTGGTGTGACTGCCCATTAGCGCTTATATACATAAGTGTCGCAGCTAGACCTTTTGCCCGCTACGCTTCTCAATGAAGGACAAAGCGATTACCCGACTTTGAACTACCTGCCTAGACGGGTAAAGAATTGATGGGAACGAAGGCAAATGATATGATGGATGTGGAGCCTGGAGCAATTTGGAGTACTGAATTACAACATAGAAATTCTAATTACTATTCGCCATCAACAACCTTGGGTGTTACCAGGTAGGTAAAGGAGTCCTAATATACTGTAGAAATGAGAGCTGTTGGCCTGTGCTACCCTTTACGCTGATCGTTGTCTCAAAGGCTCCAGGCCTCTCCTGTATTCACTACCTTATTGATTAGCAGCACTGCCTGTAACTCCAGCACGCTATTAGGGAGTAGGAGGGAGCTTGCGGGGCTTGTTAGCGTGCTCCGCTCAGGCAGCCGATCGCTGCAGCAGCACCCCGTTGATCAGTCGAGGCCTAGAACGGGCTCTGTTTCGGAGCATTCCCCCCATATACATGCACTATTAGACGTACACACTTGTACAGCACATATACCTACGAGCACTACCTCACTTTACGGTTTTCTCCGCCACGACACCAAACGTAGCCGCGTTGATGCCAGATGCAGATGCTTTGCTTGTGCTTATTATGCGGGCCCTGATTGAAGCAGCTTGAGTTGTGTCGCATACTTTTTTTTTTTTATCCTGTCCTGCGTGTTTGATTTCATCAAGCACAGACTACGTCAGCTGGATTGCGGGTGGCTTTTTTTTTTATCCGCCGCTCCCCAGACTTCAGGACGCTGATTACAGGTACTAGGCCTACTACGGCATCTGGTGGTGGTAATTGCTGTCATCATCTCTTATATCCCACCACCCATCTGTCTGTCTGTCCATCCTCCCTCGGCTTTGTTTTACCTGGTTACAACAAAACCCACGCATCAACGCAACGTCTCGACAATCTTGCCTTCCTCTGCGTGAGGGAGAGCAGCAATTGGGCTCAAAATGCCCCCTTCTGACCTCTCGGTAGCCGAGGAGATATACAGGGGCGTCGCGAGTCTGCTGCATCTGCTATGGAAATGGATCAAAGGGCCGGGCATGCACAAGGTCGCCATCCTCGCCGCGAGGGTGCTGCACCAGATTCGAAGGAACTTGACGGCTAGGAGGCTTCTGAGCTTCCCGCACGTTCTGGTCGTCCTCTGGATGATTCTCCTATTCTGGGGGGAGCGCTGGATCTACACCAACCACGTCAACGTCTGTAACTGGAAGAGCTGGGAGAAATGGGTGAGTTGCTGCTTCATGCCCCCGAAGGTTTCCAGCGTAACAGACAAGGATAATGGCTAATCTGAGACTCAAACAAAAAACAGCCCAAAGATGCGACTCCTCATCACCTCGTCCTCATCGCCGATCCGCAAATTCTCGATCCTCATACCAATCCCGACTGGCCTTGGCTGGAACTAGCCACCGTCGTTGCCGTCACCGATAGATATCTCAAGCAAAGCTACAATGCGCTGCTGCACAAGCTGCACCCAGACAGCCTGTTCTTCCTAGGCGACATGCTAGAGGGTGGGCGAGAGTGGAAGACGAGGCAAGGCGACTTCGTCGACCCCAAATGGGGGGTCCGTGGACGCACGGCCAAGGAGCAGAGATGGGTGAAGACGTGGCATCGCAAGTATGGCGATGATTTTTGGCTGCAAGAATACCAGCGCTTCGGGGATATCTTCTTCGACGGCTGGAATGCAGCCGGGAGTGCGCCGGGCCCGTGGCAGAGAGGCAGAAAGCTGGTGGCGAGCTTGCCTGGAAACCATGACCTCGGCTTCGGTGCCATGGTTCAGGTGCCTGTGAGGGATCGCTACCAGGCATATTTTGGAGAGGGCAACCGGGTCGACGTCGTGGGGAACCATACCATTGTCTCGGTCGATGCTGTCTCTCTGAGCGCGGGAACGTCTGAGCAAAGGGCTAGCCACGACCTATCATCCATCTACGGCCCTGTTCACGAGTTCTTAGACGGCGTCCAATCTACAAAGCGAAAAATGGCACAGAAAGAATTGAAATTCTGGTACGGCGCTGAGGAGGAGGTTAAGTTTAAGCACAACGTTGAGGAACTGGATAAGGCAGACTTGACCCGATGGTCGAGAGATCCTGGGCCGGGGGCTGCCGACTTCCCCACGCTCCTCCTTACGCATGTTCCTCTCTATCGTTCACCCGGGACACCCTGTGGGCCGCAGCGTGAGCACTGGCCGCCGAAGAGAACGCCCAACGCTGATGGCAGCCTGGACACCAGCAATTCTATATCGGTGGTGGCTGGATATCAATACCAGAATGTGCTTTCGGAAGACGATTCCGTCAAGCTCGTCAAGAGTGTCGGTAATGTCGTTCATGTGTTCTCGGGCGATGACCACGATTACTGTGAGCTCGTGCACTCCGATGCCAAAGAGAACGTGCGAGAGATTACTGTCAAGACGATAAGCATGTCGCAGGGTGTGCCAACTCCGGGTTTTCTCATGGTCAGTCTCTACAACCCAATTGACAAAGACGGCAAGCCTCTACCGGGCTCGCCCGAGAAGACGGTGCAGACCCATCTTTGTCTACTACCAAACCAACTCGTCAAATACATGAATTATGTTGCCTTTACCATCTTCTCCATCATCATTCTTGCTGTAAGAGCTTTCTTCGTCCCCGTCCTCCGCCTCACCCCGTTTGCACTACCGCCCGAACGAAGGGGTGTCGTCCTTCCCGTCTATAAGGATAAGGTCGAGCCGCCGATCACACCTTCATCCAGCTCGAGCAACAGTGGCGGCGGCAGCACGCGCTGGGCTGGCAAAAAGGGCAAGCACAGGCATCGATGGAGTTTGGCCGACGGCAAGGGGCCGCGGATCACACTAAACGAAGATTATTACGACAGCAGCAAGTCGTGGAAGACGACGCCGGGTAGGGAGGAGAGGTTTTCAGTAAAAGTAATGGGCACGGAGATGTGGACGACAACGTGGCGAGTGACTTGGATATCGGTGCTGGTTTGGATTTATTTGATACGAAATGGTTAATTTAACAAAAAGCTGCATTGGCCCAAAACCGGGCCCGAGGGCGAAAGACTGGGAATGACGAGTTGTGTGTTTTTTTTTCTGTATATTTGGACGGCCTGTGTATGCTAACTTACTCTACCTACTAAACTAATTACTTACTTATTGATATGGGGGAACATGTTGTATGCGTTAGCAAACGGGGATAGCATGAATCAGGATTATGGCTAGAACAGGTTGATACCACAGCATTGAAATATTGGACTGTATTATCTTGTGTCCTTTTTCGCAATTTAAAAGAGAAACCATAGTCTACCTGACCTGTGTAATACGAAGTTTCACACCCACAAAAACCATCCCAGCCCATCCATCCATCCATCCAAACTCCTCATCACAACAAAACCCCCTCTCTCTCACACTCTCACCTCGCTCTCCTCCCAGCCCCAATCCTCTCATTCCTCTCATCCCTCGTCCTCCTCGCCCTCCCCTCCGCATCCTCCTGTACCCCCTCCATCGCCTGCGCCCCCAATCCTAAACCTCCCATAGCAGCCGTCGTCTGCTGTGTCGCCGCCTCCCCGCCACTGCCCACGCCCGCATTCACGCCTGCGTTCGACGCCGCGGCCGCAGCGGCGGTAGCTCGTGCGGCCACCTCTGCGGCGCGAGCCTGCTGTGCTACGAGAAGAGCCTCGCTGGCGCGGCGGTCCTCGTAGGCGGCGATGTCTTCGGCTGTGATTTGGAGGGTTGTCGGTGGGCGGCGGAGCATTTTTTTTTTTTTTTTTTTTCTTTTCTTTGTTTGCTTTGTTCTCCTTTTTGCGAAGAAAGGAGGCGAAAGAAATTCCTTTTTCTGAAGGATCCGCTAGAAAGATTTAAGAGCTTCAAAGTACTCTTCTTTAATCCGTTGGTGATCGTGAGCCTTGCCGTGTCCTTCTTTGTATCTCTTTTGTTTCCCTTGGAGGCGAGCTGTTGCTTTATATCTCCGTTTTCTTCTTTTTTATCTCGTGTCAAACAAGTTGTGAACGAAAAAGGGTAAAAGTCTCACTTCGTAATACAAAGAGTGCTTAAGCAAGCAATATGATAAAAAAAATTTAAGCTGTGGTGTATCGTCCGAAAATAGGAATAACCTACCCTCTCTTGGATGAGAATATGTGTGAGATAGAATGAAGTGAGATGAATGAAGTAAAGATTCCGCCAGTAAATCCGCCACAGCAGCCACAACCATAGTGGGGGAACCACGCGACTGCCCCTTCCAACCCCCATCACTTTGCGACCTCCTTGGGTTTTTACAAGGCAACGGTGAGGGCATCAACAAGATTATCATATGAATTGGCTTAATTACTATTACAACTTTAATCTAACACATCTTACACAATCAATGGCATAAAATAATACACGCCGACTTAAACAAAGTAATCGCTGTTCGCGTTGTGGTATCATTCAACAACTGGTATCTGTCTGCATCCATAAAGACCGACTCAGCTCTCAACTTCCAAATTCCTGCCATGGTATATATAAGCACTCTGACAAAAGAAACGAAATGCGGCATGTGGCACATAATCCAACAATATTCCAAAACATCACATCATGCAAAATAAAATCCGAAAACACAAAAAAAAAACCCTCAATAGTTTAATGACACTTCAATAAGAGTCATCAACAGTGAACCCAAGGAAAGCTTCAAGTCCATGTTCCATAGTTTGCTTCGAACCTACAGGTGTAGATGCCAGTTCGCCAATTTCTTTACGACCGGTCTCGCCATCAATTTCCGCCGACACCCAAGGGCCATCAACGCTGTCCGTTGTGTATATGCTGGCGCTGTATGTGCTCTCACAGCGGTCGCGAAGTTGTTTAATAGTGTCAAAGACATTTTGGTGCGGTTGAATGCTCACGGGGGTCAGCAGCTCTGCTTCAGCATCTGTTTGCATTGTTGATGGTGTTGATGCAGCTGATGTCATGCTGCCCGCGGAGTCTCGCTGCGTTGACCGATCTGACTTCTTCTGCGACGACTTCTCTGAGGCGATGAGCTCGCCATGGGTCTCGAATCCAAATCCTTCAAACCAAGTAGTCACATCTTCGGCTATCTTGCCTTCTTCTTCGTCTGCTGGCACCGGCTCTTCTGGGAATAGCCCATCCAAGTCTCCACTGGCACTGCCTAGGATCGCGGTCTGGAATGCCGTCCAATCAACATCATGTTCTTCTTCTATTGTCTCTGTTGTTGCCACCGAGTCTCGACTGCCAGCGTCACTTAGGACAATGGGCCCGTGTCGGAAAGACGGATTGGCCTTGGTGTAAGGGGTGCTGGTGAAAGAAATAATATCGTCTTTAATTTCCGAAGCATGATTGCAGCTGCGGCTTCGGCGGTGGGCAGATACCGTGGAGCTCCTGTTGCTGCCCGAGGCAGATCGGAAGCCTTCCAGTATGGGAGGCAAGAGAGGCATTGTCGGCGCTCTTGCAACAAATCTAGCCGGATTCTTAGGGGGGACTATGGGCACTGAGCTAGCTGACGATGCGTCGTCGTCGTCTTCGATGGCTTCGTCGTTGTCCGGCAGTACTAACTGCGGTACTTGCTGCCTCTCTACTAGTTTCCTATCAACCTTTGACGGTGATTTTGGTGAAACGTCGCCGTGGATGATTTCTGGGGAAACAAGAACTGCCGAGGGGGGCGGTGGAACGGTGATTTCAAATGGTAGAGCCCTCATTTTAATGTCAGCTCTGCTCATTGGGACAGGCGATGCCCCTCTGTCTGGCCATTGAAAGGACTCGCGGAACACTGTGTTTTGTTGCTCCGTAAGCGGGCCTCCAAATGGACGTGATATGCTTGCAGAAGTATCTGATGCCGCTTTCATCCTCCTTTCTTTGCTCTTTTGTTGTTTGGCCGCTTTTTTGCTGTTGTCTTGGCCATTCCAGATGGCTTCTATTTGGGATGGTGTCATGGCTTGCTTCTCCGTCTTTATACCTTGCCCTTTGAACATTTCAGCCATGTTCTCGGTCAAGGTCCACCTAGAGGACCGTGCATGTTTCCGTGACTCTATCTCAGCAGTCACTTGACTTGGTCGTCTATGGATGGAGAAATGAAATGAACTGGCGATAGACGCTTTGCGCGTCACGCCAGGTTCAGGTCCCTTGCTGCTAGCCCTGTGGCTGGGACGGCGGCCAGGGACAATCGGTGCCGGTGCGGAGAGATCTGAGTACGCAGATGCGTTTGACGAAGCCGGATTCGTTGCTGCATCTGCAGCTTCGTGCGCCTGATCGGCATCTCCTGAAAGCTGATTGGCCCCGTTGGTGGTAGCGGTGTCGGCGGCAATGTTTGTCTGCAGTTTGTGTTCAGACTGTTGGCTGAGGCGTCGCGTGTCTCTTATAGAGGGGCCAGGGAAGGGTGAGAATGGTCGCAGGATGCTGCGACTCCGACTAGGGCGGTGACCAAGCTGATTCGCCTTCTCAAGGGGTGTACCCTCGAAAAGATCTTCTTGGGGGCGCTCGGGTCGGTGTGGGGGATAGGGAATCGAAGGCGGGTCTGTCGGCGCAGTTTCTGATGATGCTGCGTTTCTCGTTGCGTCGCCGTTGCCAACAGAAGAGAGCTTTCTGTGGTGGAAAGCCGCATCGCTCTCATAGCTGCCTCGTGAGTGGGATGGGGTAGTGGGTGTCGAGATGACCGCTTGTGATGAGGCTGCCGATGAGACTGCCGATAGGCGGCGAAAGCTCTTGCTGCTTCGGAGAATCGAGGAGGCTACAGAGTCTTTTCTTCTGTGGGGAGAAAACCACGATCGCGATCTTTCCGGCTTCTTTTCCTGGACTGCATCTTCGGATCCAGCAGTAGGCACATCCACCTTATCACGGGAGCCAGCTGCGTTGCCAGGCTTGGCGCGTGAGTGAGAGCGAAGCAGTCCCAGTTTGCCCGACTCCATCTGGAAGTCAAGCCGTTTGGTTAATTTAGTCATCTTCGGAAGCAAACAGCTGGAGACTGGTTGAAGTAAGAGATGGTATGTAGAAAAGAGTTGCGCAAAAGCCAACTGCGCAGGGTATCAAAAAGAAGAAGAATCGACGAGCAAGACCAGAGAATGCAGTGCTGAGGACCGAGCTTGATTGCGCAGAAGATCTGGCGTCCTACCAGGCGCGGGCGATAGGAAGGGTAGAGTTGTTGGTATGCATTGTAGTATCACCAAGTTGTCGCTGCTGTGTTGGCCGAGTGGTAAAAGGGCTTTTTGTTTGCTCGCTCGCCTGCTTGTTTTCTTGTCCTGCTTTGCTCGCCCGGCTGTTGGCGGTGATGGACAGCAGGCTAAGAGAAGCTAAATTACCTATGGCGTTTTGGCGTTTTGGTGGCAAAGGCCAACCGGGGAAAAGAAGAAGAAGAGAAAATAGAAAAAGCCTCCACGACTGAGGCGGGGATGTGCGCGCTTGTATAGGAAAACCACCAAACGTGTGCAGGAGTGAGGCTTCGCGACTTGCGTGGGGATACTTGACTTAAAAGGCAAGTCCATCCATATCATGCCATGTCCATCATCCTTGGATCCCGGTATGCATGGCCTGGGAGGTTCCTTCCTTGCTTCCCTTGCAACGATGGTCCCTTGTAATGGCAGACCTGTAGTGCCTGTAGTGGTGCTAGTAGCAAGTACCCGTAGTGCTCGTAGTAGCGCTCCGTGGTGTGGGCAGGACGGGGCTTACGGGGGGGAGAGGCAGGCACAGGGCCAGCTGGGGCCACCTCGGAGCTGCTTTAGCACGCAAGCCAAGCCTAACCAAGTGCTCCGGCCCGCCAGACCAGTCCTAGCGAGGAAGTAGTTTCTGGCTCTGCTGCCCGCAATCAATCAATGGATCTTTTTTCTTTCCTTGCCCGCAATTTGGCTAATCAGGGAAATTTATGGTGCATCTTCAGCTCGCGGTTCACGATCCACTGAGAGAGGCCCAATTCCCCGTGTTCGTTATTTTAATAAAGGCAAAAATGGGACAAATAGTCAAGCAATATATGAGCGGTAGTACGAAGGAACCATTCAGAGGAATCCAATAGCGTCTTTTTTTCTACTTATTCAGCTCTTCGAGTCATTCATTCACTCACTGTGCACGGCTATAGCGGGAAGGCTGTAGTCAAATCCCTCTCTCTCTCACGGAACAGCATAAAGGCTCAACTAACTGCTCAAGCCTACCTAACAAAAGCGCGAAAAGCTTGGCCCTTTGGCCTCTGCGCGGACCGCTGGGCTCGTGCTGGTCGAAACTCAAATGCGTGCATTAGATACGATTGACGGAGTAATAGGCGGTAATGGCGCTGTTGATTCGTTAGCGACCGCGGTCATTGCAGAGGTGCCCCTAAGAGGCCGAGGCTAGGCCTGGACGGGCATAACGCGCTGTGTGCAAACCGCCACAAAAGGCACTTGGGGCATTTCAGATGCCGCATCCTCCCCACAGAGACCCCCAACAGGGCCCCAAGACTTGTCAGCTGCTGCTACGTTGAGTCTGGGTATCGACAACTCGCCGAGACTGCATGGTCCGCTTTGGGAAGCGTCTTGGGTTGATGCTACCGTCCATCCCATGAAAGGGCCTCCCCCACATTTGCGTTGCAGGACAAGAGGATGAGATGCAAGAAAGCATGACGATGCTTCGTTCGAGAACTACTTGGACGGGCATTGACACGGAGTCTACTATTAGAACTACCTGGTACTAAGGTAGTACTACTAGTAAGGAGCTCTTAGGCAGCGAGTAATGAGCGGCAAGGGAGGGCATACCTTGTTATGCTATGCCATGCATGCTGTGGATCTAACGTGAATTCAATTCAATTGAATTCATTCAGTCCAGTGCTCCGTATCGTAAGGCAAGACAAGGTAGCATCGATAGCACTACAAGTACTACTAGTATTACGGAATATATACCAAATCGGTTATCAAAACCCAATTGCTTCGCATGTACCTAGACAAATAGTACCTTTTAGTAATACCGTTACAACCCACAAGCATGTATATATTACCAGTATTATGGGACGGAGTTTTTAGCACACCGCAGAGACCCTTTTGTGGTCACGCTGATGGCAGAAAACTCCATGATCAGATCCATGGATCCGTATCAAATACAAAGGTACCCGGACCAGCTTCACCGTAAGTCTTCCCTCCATCTCCTCTGCATATTAGCACCTACCTACCTGTAGAGAACCCCCCCCCCCTTCTTCCACAGCACAAGTCTGCAACAATATATTATCCACGGTATTATACTCGGTACAACATGCGCATCACTTGGCCAGTTTGTGCACAAGACGCTGTGAGTTTACGGGCCGATGCCACTGACGCTTTGCCCGTCAAGTTGCTCCGAGCTGCCTCATCGCGGGGTACGTATCCACAGAGATGGAGCAGTCTGTAACTCTGCCAAGGTGTGGTAAAACGTTTGACCACTTCTCTCTTTTTGTTTCTTTTCTAGAAGAGAAGTCAGGCCAAAACAAAATTAGGCCTTTAAACTTCGGCATGTACATTTGTTGGCTGCCGACGCTTTTCGTCTCATAATTCAACTTAGTTACCCTTAGACTCAATGGCATAGCAGCAAACAATGCTGTAAGTTCAAGCCTAGATCTGGATCCCTACGGACCAGCCCGGCTGGTGGTGGCGTTCCAGCCAACAGCGCTAGCGATAACGCTCCGAAGATGGCGCGGTCCCCGCGATATTCAATCAAGAGGCCTTTTATCCTCATCCGCTCTCGGTGAGTCCGCTATAACACCACCGCCATATCGCCTAGCTGCATCGGGCCATTTCTGTCTAGATGTCCATCCGGCAGCTGGCCGGTGAAAGTGCGAGTCAATCAACTTCGGGCTTTGCGCGAAGACATGCGCTGAGGCATTTGAACGAGGCGCCGTCATCATGGTACAAACTACAAACTATCCTGACATGCATGAAGCACGCAAGGACCTACGGGGTCCGTACGGGGTACAGTACTTAGGAGTTAGGAGTCGTATTTGCCTCATGCGCATCATGCAAAGGGGACAAAGGAGAAGCAAGATAAAAAAAAAAAAAGAAAAAAGAAAAAAAGAAGAGCCATTTCGTGTAAATATCCGGGCACTCGGCATTAACGCCATCAGCGTATCCCGCCACTGCCGAAGGATTGATATAAATCAGAGGAATGTACCACAGGCAAACAAGGCTGCCAATCTGTTAAACCAAACATGCGTCCTTCGGAAAGCCAACAGCAAATGATCCGGATGATTGATTAGCAGGCTCCAGCGGTACCATCGGAAGAGCTTGGGCTTCATGCACGTGTGTCTGAGCGAGTGCTTGGGATCAGCGTCCGCGAGTCAATAGGCAAATCCTTGTCGGACAAATGCCAAATCCCACACCACCAGTCAGCTGAAAATGATTCACAGATAACGAGCTGCTGCATACGTACTATTGTCCAGGTTCACACAGCCACCCAACAGCATCCTGTCAGCTACGGGATACTATTCCTGCTTCTGCTTCTGCTTCTGCTTTGCTTCTGCTTTGCTTCTGCTTTGCATGACCACGTCGCCTGGGGGGACGCCGAGGCCAGCCAACAATTGGGTTGCCCGTCAGAAGAATCGGTTGACGGTGCCACCACACTCAACTCTGCAAGCCCTACGTACATACAGCCGCATCGGCCGACTAGAACGTCTTGGGTCCATCAAATCCTTAGTCGCTGCCTATTAGTAGTGCATGCTTGTACATTAGCAGATGCCAGAGACAGTAGGTGTCATTCCTATTGTTACCCCTCACGTCAATACCGCAGGCCTATGGCTCCCACATGCACGCACCCCCGACAGCACCGTCTGCCGAGTCGAGAACCACACGGTTAGATATTCTAGATCCCGAGGCAAAAGCAAAGCACGCTCTTCTTTGTACTTCCCACGTTTCTACCAGGCTGTTAGTTGGATAGAGCCGATCGGCAGCGCAGCGGGGCCTGAACATCTTTGCTGCAAACAGTTTGGAGACGATGGCCCCATGTCCATCTGCTGGCTAGTAGAGGAGCAGAACAAGGCCAGATTACTCCTTGGACGCACATGCATCCAAGTAGATACACCAAGACGCATGTATGTCTCAACACAAGAGAGGCAGCATCATCGTAGGCAGCCAGCACTCTGGCCTCGCCCTGCTGCTGGTGGATGAAACAATCCGCATCTCTTGCCCATCCGAAGCCTGCCAGGTAAGCAGCAACGCCGAGTGCTTGACACATAATTCGAGGTCAAGTGCCCAACATTTCCATTGCTCTGACATCACCAAACCCATTATTATTCCCTCTACAGTAGGTGACAGCCATTGGGTGGTCCGATGGTATTTGTCTAGGTACGTAGTGCGTTAGACGCACTCACTCTGCCAAGGATAGGACCATGTCATGCCATGCCTTTTTTTTCTTTCTCACTCTTCTGGACATGACAGGTAGCCTCTCTCGATGCCAGGTTGCATCCAGGGTAAAATCGCCAAATCTGCCTGCCGCCTTAGTCTATCTGTCTCGTAGCCGGGGTTCGAATCGGAGCGGCTATATTGATTGCGTGGTCGGCAGAAATGCCGCTTGGGCCTCTTTCTGTCATCTTGTGCATGTTGCCCTTGTCGAGAGAGGCAGCTACTATACCAGAATGCTATTTTTTCCCATTAGCTTTTCTTTCGATTTTTCCGCTTCACTCCAGAGATGACGCCCGTTTGTTTCGCCGATGGAACCACTCTCTGCTAAATTTAGCTGCATTGTTAATATCAAGATGGCTGCTGAGTTTGGGCTGTAAAGCTGCTCCTCGGGTGAAACGTCGCAAGCCTACCAACTCATCTTAGCCTTTTAGCCCTGTATGTACTCCGTAGTATCATCCTAAATGCACGTAATTAACATCCTATACCTCCCGGACCATGCTACAAGCCAATGGATATGCGGGGAATTTTAATATATCCAAACTTGTGGTAATCAATAGGAAATCTTAATTGGAATACTGGCCATCGAATCATATTCAAGATTAGTGTATTATCTACTAGGTATCTATGGTATCCTCCGGCCATGCTATACTGCTTCTCCAAGTTGCCTTTTAAAAGAGCAATTATGAGAGGAAAGACATAAAAAAGATCCCACTCTTACTTGTTGTATAGTAATCCGTATTCTAAAGTACTATTGACCAAATGCAAAAATTCCATAGTTGCAGTGCAGGTTGCCCTTTATAGCCAGCACCAGGAGTACGAATCAGCCAATGCTAGAGCTCTCCAAGGATGCTCATACTAGTTTCCCTCCCAAATCCTACTTGATATCACCACCCTTAGTCTATGCTTCCACCTTCGTAAACATATCCTCCACAACTTCTTCCTCCATCTCCCTACACTCATAGCACACAATTCGCCTCACTCATCACCCTCGACGTCCCCGTCTTCAAAAAAGACGCCGCTGCATGCCTCGGAAACGTTACTCCCAGAGTCTCCCGCTTCCCCCTATCAGGCTTGCCACCTTCTTCAATCAACGGCTCGCAATCCTCCTCTAGCTTGTTTCTCCCTTCCTCTATTATCCTAACTGCAGCGTCGCTCGTCTTGTGGGATGTGCGGCTGCCACAGCACATGGTGAGCCACCTCTTGATAGACTGGATGACGTCTGAGCGCCATGATGTGGGCGGCCTGGGGGTGTAGAAGAGGGGAGGGGGAAGTTTCTCGGACTGTGAGCTGATCCGGTTGCCTTTTGACGGAAGCATTTTAGTGATGTATGGATGAACGTTGAGAAAGGAGTGCTTTCTTAGGTGGACGTCTTCAATAAGCCAATAACTATGAACAGAGAGATGTGTTTTCTTATACAGCAAATGTATAAATATTTCATATGAAGAGAAGATACAGAATCAAGAAAGAGAAGTATCCTTCGCATCACGGGTATGAAGCTATATAAAAGAAGTACAGACTCTCTATCTCGCAGACCGACCCCCTATCCGCCCGCTCAATAGTACCGTATAGTCAGTTGGGATACATTCCACAGACTTCCTAGGCGACCACCTCATTTCGCTTTGAAAAGTCTCACACGGGTGGACCTTGTTCATAATCTAAGTGCAAGGGAGGCATTCAAAGCATGTGAGAAACAGCGGGCTTTTGGTCTTTGATTGATGTCTCACACATGTGATAATGGTCTTTCATACCGTGTGATGTGGCGAACCCTGGTGACGCATCACTCGGTTGGGCTTTGAAGGGAGGCATAGGATGATCTTATTCTTAAAATCTTAAAGGACAAGGGTCTCAGTGGAGTTTTGTCACTGCCAGATTTATGATGTTGAACTACCAGTACCATATTACGCACCACTCTGTATTAGAAATAGCTCCTTTAGTCATATTCATCCCCCTCAAAATCATCATCTTCCTCGCCGTCATCATGCGTGGCGAACGGTACAAAGCGAAAGTCCAAAAAGCTCCTTTTCCCTCCCTCCACATCCACCATAAATTGCAAGCTCAGGACCCCCTGGCTATCACCTCTGAGACTGACTTTGCTTGCAATACGCATGGCCTCGCTGGCATGTCTGATAAAGTCAAACTTGTATGCTTGTGACCAGCGGTCGTTGATGCTGAACGTTTCAAGGAGATCTTTCCCCCGTGCAAAGTCCACACTGGAGCTGCCTATATCTCCAGCGCAAGATAAGGTCAAGAATGGCGAAGTTTTGGTGGCCGTTATAGTCAATTTGACCGGTCCCGCGGGTATGATCTCGGCGATGCAGTCAAATAAAGTGCGAGATGACATGATGATTTTGAACGTTAAGTCGTTACGGTCAAATGGAATGTCTTCTGGCATTTCGGGAAGATAGGTTGTCAGCCCTGCGGTAGTCTTGGTGCCTGACTCTTCGAGGATGATTTTGAAAGGATCGCCCTCTTCCGCGTATAACAAAGTGCAGGTTCCAGCTATGCCAAGAGTGTGGTTGCTAAACGCATTTGGTCTATAATTGCGAACGTTACTTCGGTATGGGTCTTGGTCGGCCTTTTGAGCTCGAGCAGCCACATCCACGGACCCAAAGATTTGTAGGACTTCAAGAAATGTCGACAGTGGTATTTGGAAATTGGGATATTCGGGTGTCTCGCCATCCTCTGTTGGAGGGAAATTCACAGTATACGCAGAAAACAGAGCTTTGTCTAGAAATGCAACCCCTGTGCCTCCTGTTAGCATCGTCGGCTACACTCTCAGAGATACTGTCATCGCACCTTGCATGACTCGCGAATTGTCGGCCGCAAATCGGATCCCATCTTCGGTAATCTGGACATGAACCCTTTGTGCAAAGTCTATGCAACGAAGGAGTTGATATAGCGGCCTCGGAGACGTCGAGACTGCTCGAAAGACGGGCTTCACCTCTGCGGCCATGTCGAAAGGTAGCGGTCAGACGTTGGAGAAAAATGGAACAGATGTGAACAAGTCTTATAAGCGGTAAAGAAATGGAGAAGAAAAAAAAACAGCAGAATACACAATAACTCGCTCTAAGGCCTCCTTTTTGTGTGCCTTTGCCAACTAGTATACACTGGCTATCTCAGACATAAACTCCGACCGCACAGAACATGTAAACAGTTCCAACGCTGTGATTTAATTAGCATATAGATTACAACCAAAGAGTATTAAAGAGGACTTCGTACGCAATTGCTAGAGAAGCTGGCACGCCGAGCGCAATGACGCTGACCAGAGAACGATCTATCACAGCAGATGATTAGATATCTATCCCATTTTTCTCATCTTTTCAGAACTTACTCAATGCAAAGACGCCGGTAATGGCCAGACTCAACGAAAGAAGAATGGATGCGAGGATGAAGTGGCTTTCCTTGCCAACAGCGGGGAGGAACGGACTGCCAGCAGCACCTTGCCAGACTTGATGCAATGAGGAATCCATGTGCTGCACGGTGAAGAACGAGTGATTGACGTTCCGGGCTGCTTCTCAAGAGTGATGGCAGGGGGGAACTTGTTGCAATCGGGTCTCGTGAATATTGCTGCCGACGAGCCAGTGACAATCAGTGAATCGCGCCGTGATTGCGAGATTGTTGGAGCTTGAGAGAGCTTGTCCAATGCACAGCTGTCCATGTTTGATATCATATCTGGCCGAATGCCAATGGGGTTTAGCGCGATTCGTGGCGGCATAGGCACAGGTGCGAGATGATGTAAGCAGAAAGTGAATTATAGGTAGGTACTTTAGGTAGGGCCTGATCCTGAGATGAAGACAGAATAGTTGAGTTGAGCGCTGTATAGAATTGGAATATCAAATTCAATCGTGAGTTAAGAATGCAATTGATGCTACTGATACCCCCATTCATTCGTATTGGAGCAGTATTGGAGCAATTTATACGTTTTCTCTAAAAGCAAAATTATAAGCACAAACGGCTCTAACATTATCTGTACAAGCAGGTACGAAGTACTCCGTATTAGCTCCACTGCGGCTCTCTCATAGCTGTTCCCCACAGTATATCTTACCTAAGCCAGATGCACGACGCTTGGACCATCATCTTTCGAAGCCGCGTAGCGTCACACATGCTCCGTATCTGCATGCCATCTTCAACTTCCCCATAATCCCCAAAAAGCGTCTCGCGTCGAGGAGCCTCCTGAGGCCGAGCTGCGCTACGCATATCGATATCATGGTTGATATTAAAGAAGAGGGTGAGGCGATTCATACGCTCTTTGTTTGCGCATTTACGGCATTACTAACGCATCAGTTCAGGCGGCAAGCGCAAAGCCGAAGACGATCCCTCCTCTCCCGCCGCATCTAAGCGAGTTAAGCATGATGAGGACGGTGTTGAAGAATCGCAGCAGAAGCCCGCTGAGGTGAAGCTGATTCCATTTCCTGAAAAGGTATGCGCTATTTCTAACAGTCCTTACACATTATACAAACACCGACCTCTACCTAACTTTCAGTACTGATATCAAACCTCCTTGTCTTTAGCCCGCTGTCATCGAGGAGCGCAATGGCGAAATCGAATTCCGCGTGGTCAACAACGATAACGAGCGCGAATCCCTCATCATTCTCACTGGCCTCAAATGCATCTTCCAGAAGCAGCTCCCCAAAATGCCTAAGGATTATATTGCGCGACTCGTCTACGATCGAACCCACTTGTCTATCGCCATAGTGAAAAAGCCTCTCGAGGTCGTGGGTGGCATCACCTACCGGCCCTTCAAAGGCCGCCAGTTTGCCGAAATCGTCTTTTGCGCCATCAGCTCCGACCAGCAAGTCAAGGGATACGGTGCGCATCTGATGTCCCACCTGAAAGACTACGTAAAGGCCACAAGCGATGTCATGCACTTCTTGACATACGCCGACAATTATGCGATTGGCTACTTCAAGAAACAAGGCTTCACCAAGGAAATTACCCTCCCCAAACACGTTTGGATGGGATATATCAAAGATTACGAAGGTGGAACCATCATGCAATGCTCTATGTTGCCGCGTATCCGATATCTGGAAATGGGTCGCATGCTCCTTAAGCAGAAGGAATGCGTTCAGGCCAAGATTCGTGCTTACTCCAAGTCCCACAATATTCACTCGCCGCCAAAGGAGTGGAAGAATGGCATTCGTGAGATTAATCCCCTTGACATCCCCGCTATCCGGGCCTCCGGATGGTCTCCCGATATGGACGAGCTTGCTCGCCAGCCACGGCACGGACCCAACTACAACCAGCTTCTTCACCTGCTCAATGACCTCCAGAACCACAATTCTGCTTGGCCATTCCTTGTCCCTGTTAATAGAGATGACGTGGCCGACTATTACGAAGTGATTAAGGAGCCCATGGATCTTAGTACCATGGAGAGCAAGCTTGAAGCTGATCAATACGCCACACCCGAGGACTTCATCAAAGACTCCAGGCTCATTTTCGACAACTGCCGCAAATACAACAATGAGAGCACGCCCTACGCCAAGTCGGCGAATAAACTCGAACGATTCATGTGGCAGCAAATCAAAGCCGTACCCGAGTGGTCGCATCTTGAGCCGGAGAAATAGGGCCTCTCCCAGGATACGCACAAGGCAACAAGGCGAGCCTCTGGCTCTACAGTTTAATCAAGGCGCATATACCCCAGCCTTGACGATCCCCCTTTTATTTTTTTCTTTGATGGAGTTTTTTTATCACTTTCTCAAATGACAAGTTAATTGTTACGCAACTTGATATGGAGTTGGTGGAAAATCAGTGTCTTTTATGAGATTATGAATTGACAAGCCTTGCCGGTGGGTTTATTTTGTTTTTGTTTTGAGTTTAAAAAAGCGCAATGGCGTTTCGGTATAGTTGAGGAGCAACTATAACATCGGTTTCCCCATAGATTATAATAGGTTGCATATTTGTATACAACATCAGATTCAGCCGCAGGAGCTTGTTCATAAGATGCAATAAGCTGTTTTTTTATTTATTTTTAAACAGGACTTAAAATTTTCACAAAACATTGTAAAAGTACCGGAAGGCACCCGTTCGTATTTGTTAAAAGAAGAAGAGATGAACACATTCCTGATGTGTTATGCATCTCATCTTGTGTTATTGTAGCATCTATCTATGCTCCTCTCATCACCAAATCTCTTTCTGTGATTTTCAATTTTGAATGGACTCTTTCAGCTAACAATCCTCTCTCCTTTTAATTTTCCACGCTGGAAAATCGAGGCTAGGAAGACTTTTTGCTTCCTTTCAAACCACTGGAAAAAAAAATCGAACAAAAAAACCTTTGTTCCTCCTTTCGTCTCCTAGGTACACACATATATGCATATCTACTGAATTCTGATGCAGGTAGAAATAAATAGGGCGAAAAAAAACAGATCTCTCTCTCTCTCCCAGAGACAAAAAAAAGAAGAAACCACACAAGAGTAACAAGTAAGAGAAATAGAACCATTAATCCGCGCTTGACCGCCTAAAACTCCGAGCAAATAACCGGTGGATGTAACAAAACAGAGCGAGGAGCATTTCCCGCATGTTTTAAAAGTTGCGAACCATTGGCGCAAAAATACCCTAAGTCAAAGGGTTGAAATAAAAGAGAGAGAAAAAACAGGGACATCTATCTATGGTAACTTTGCGTTCTAAGAATCTGAAGGTGTTGAAAAGAAAGAGCCAGTCGGCGACAAATATTCATAGCCTCTTGGATAGTTTGATCAGCTCATAGACATCTTTTTGTAAAGAGCATAATAAAAAGGCTCTTTCGAATGGCCAGGTGGGTCGCTTTCTTCCAGGTCTTCAAGTTTGGGTGCCGGACTGACTGGTGGAAGAATCTCCTGGTAGCCGGAGATCCGAATAGGTGCGTCGAGGCCAAGGTACATGGTTAGGGGTTGGCTGCAAAGTAGATCGCGTTGCCGAGGTCAGAATTGGTTCGTTGCGGGCAGAACTCTCATTTCCGACAGTGCGCCGGAGTAGAGGTTGGAGGAACTCGGGAATCTCTGACCACTGGCCAGCGCGTGCCATATGGAGCATGCCATCAGGGAGTAGGCTGGAGGCCATGGAATTGGACGAATGAGATTGACCCAGCATTTCGTCAGTCATCCTCTCCGTAAGAAGCGCCAGCTCGCCGCTCTCAATCGCATTTTTAAGCCACTGCTCCCATTCTTCGTCCAAGACGACGGATGTGTCACCGGCCTCGCGCCTGGCTGCTTGCGCACGCAGACGCTCGTTTAGCGGAACGCCAACACTCGCAAGTTCCTCGTCGCTCTCCTCCATCTCCATATTTTCGTCGTCGTCGTCCAGGCTCGAAATATCAATGGTGTGTATTCTGACGGATCGGCCTTGGTGAGCGGATGCCCGATCCACAGGCTCTGTCCAGTCTGGGAATCCATCGGCCGCAGTGTCTCTAATGACGATCCCCTGCTCCTGTTCGAACTTCTCTTTGGCCCATTTGGTTCCCTCCCACTTCGTAAGTGTAGAAATCTCGGCGTGCGTGAGGCCTAAGCCGTCGAAGGCTCTGAAAAGTCGGCGGTGCCATGACCAGCGGCTGAGTCGGATGCGATGAGTCGGGTGAGTGTAGTCCAACCCAGGATATTTGGCTTCCTGCGTCTCGAGATGGCCGTAGAAGGCGTGGGTCTCCTGACGGACTTCGGGAATGAGGCTGCGCTGGAGCAGAGCTTGGAAGTCCTGGGGATCGAATGTCTTGGGCTTGGGAAACATGAACTCGTATACGAGCTGGTCAACAGGCTGACCCTTCATGGCTGCGGCGGCTGGTTAGGTGAAAAGCCCGCCCGGACTGGATCGAGATAAAGAGGCCCAGAGCGTGTTGCGTGAAATTGACAGAGGCGTCACCAAGTCGCCTGATCTCAGCGGCTGATTGCGGGCGGTGACAAAGCGGCTTTTCCTGCTAGTGGATAGTGTCGGTCGAGTGCGGATAGAAGTGTCGACTGAGTGAAGGCGCCAGAAAGATTGCTAGAGGAAGAGGGAGAAAGTGAGGCTCGAAGATGTCGTCGTGCTTTGTACGAGGGAAATCAGCAAAATTGCCGGTCGAGCAGGCCCAGGTTCCAAAAGGCAGCTGTCTCGGAAACCCGGCGGGTGGACTCGGACTGTCTTGGCTAAAAAGGTGTGCTATGACCGCTAGGAATGAAGACAATGCCTCCCCCAAATTATTTTTTTTAGGAGGGTCCGAGGGAGTGACCGCGCACAGGACAAGAAGAACAGCCTCTAGGGGTGCGAAGAAGAAGCATTCACGTGGAGAAGGCGCAGCGGTTGTTGCACAGCCGAAGATATCGTCGTTCGTCCGCTCCGTATCAGGGTCGAAGAGCATATATACGAAAAAGGCAACGATGGGTGGCTAGATCCCCAGCTAGGTAATACGGAGTAAACGAGTGTGTTACCGGACTAGGTAGCAGTTGGTAAGTGAGTGAATGAGTGAGTGGATGACTGAGTGACACTTCCGTACAGGGGATTACAGTAGAAGGCCGGGGAACAAAAGAGTTGATGCCAGTAAGCCTGGCGTGTCTGTTCCTGCGGCAGGGGAGGGAGAGGTGAGATAGAATCCCGGCCACGGAGCTTGGCTTGAAAGAGCAGTAGGTTTTTGATCGTTTTGAGATAGATGCACCGATGATTGGGCCGCGAACGAGGGAAAAGGGCCATGCGCAAGCTGACAAGTAAGGTACATACTGTATGGATGACAACCGTAGCGACGAGCATGGCGCTAATAGCCTAGTACCAGGACCTACATGTAGGGAGCACTACAGGTAGTACTCCGTATCTTCAACGGGATGCAACCCCTGTAGACGGACGCCGATTGCCTGCCGGCCGCGGACCAGAGACGAGCCCGTTTCTGCTCTCGTCATCGGAGGGTTTTCTGAGATGCATCAATGCTTGAACAGAGTACTCCGTATTGTTAGACATCGATGGATCCATGCTAGTAGGTATAGTGGTAGTACTTTACTTTACCCGCGGCCTCTGATCGTACTACTCCCTGTTACTAACAGCTGCTTGTATTGCTTGGACAGAAGACAGCAGCAAGCAGCCGCAGCCAACAGGCCCAAATCACCTACGGAGTATATGATGGAATAGCACCAAGACAACATGTCGATGGCTTCTACCGTGCTACTGATGGACAATTCCCCATAATACATACACAGTACCTAGATTTAGTCCCTAGGACAGGCAAAGTCCGGTTGCCTGATATGCTGCCGCCAACTGTCCCTACCTATAGGTACTGTGCAGTAACACTACCTAGTAGGTAGTACTAAAGAACGAAAACATCGTCCACTCACAGTACATTAGGCACAGCGCAGGTTGCCTAAAAACGGCTTGCGACGGGCTGCCAGGGTACCAGCCCGATGTACCTTTAAGTGACTGCAGGGCGGAGTTTGCATGAAGAGCCCCGTAATAAACGAGGTATCGCTGTTAGTACGAAGTACTTCATCTGTAATCCAAGAGGTCGTTTAGGCTCCGGCGATGAGTGGTGTCTGTTTCTGAGCTTTATATGCCAGGTACCTTAGCAGTTAAAATGGCCACCTGCTATCTACCTATGGAGGCTGCGTCATCTCATGAAAGCTGCTTGGCGCCACTCAGTTACTTAGTAGTAGGCTTCACATAGTAGTAATGGAGTCTTTGATATAGACTTGTCCGGTGGAGCTCCATATTTCCGCTGCATGGACACATGGCCATTTGACGTACGCTTGGCCCAAGTATGGGGCAAAACGGCTCCGTCTCCAGCAATCAGCAGATCTCATGCTTTTGTGCTCAGTTCTTGACTCACCCACCTGCGCAGTCTCGTGTTGCATCGTATACGCATCTCGACGGGAATATCTACGTTGTAGTAGTAGTTCAACGTGGGGCTATCACAGATTCCCCGCTAGTTCTAGCTAAGTGGAATTATAAGAACCGCGGGCCTTTTCTTAGTGTTTTTGTATCAAAGGACGAAGACTCTCTACGTTGTCTCAACGTGTCGGATCGAGATTTCGCCATCTTTCAAAGTCGACGCCCTCTGCATCTTTAGGGTAAACGATTTTCTGCAGAATAGAAATTCAACTTATAAACAATTACGATCGTCTTACATGAAATATTAATAAGAATAATAATTATATCATAATAATGGAGCACGAGAGGATCAAGATCCGCACCACACTGCCACTCATCCCGCCCATCGACTCTCGAGAGGAAATACACACTCCCCGTCTTATAATCCGAGCACCGCGCGTCTCCGACGTCCCTGCTCTGCACAAACTCCGCATCCAGCATGAAGTCATGAAGCACTCCAGCAAGGGCGCGGACAAAACTCTGGAAGACACCCTCCGGAGCCTGGACGAAGTGCTGCCTCCAAACGACCGCATCACCTACCACTTCTTCATCTTCGAGAGGGATACCGGCGATTTGGTCGGCAAAGGCGGCGTGCACAGCTTCACAGGACAACACTTTGGGTGGCCAGAAGCCGGCTACTCATTTAAACAGGAGGCATGGGGAAAAGGCTACGCAACCGAATTCTTCACAGCGTTCCTTGAAAGCTGGTGGAGCTTGCCTCGTACAGAAGCAGAGATTGAGGTTGATCCGACAAGCTTGGATGCTGAAGGACTAGATATCAGCGATACACCAGTTACCGAGCATCTTGCAGCCGTGGCAAGCGTCGACAATACAGGGAGCCTGAAGGTGTTGGAAAAAACTGGATTCAAACGGTTCACAGAATACACGAAAGTAGATACTGTTCGCGAGGCTTACAAGGGCAAAGTAGTCACCGCGGCTGGATTCTTACATACAGCCCCGGCGAAGGAGAACAACTGAACGATTTTTGGGGGGGATTCATTTGGTTATTTGGTCATTTGGTTTGTTTATTTTTGCATGCATTCGCTCACTTGGATCAATACCCAGTTGTTAACTCCACCTTTTATAATAGCTAGATACATAGGTAGGTAAGGTAGTTGGATGTCAGATTTGACAATATTTACGGAGCACTTTTAAGCGCATCTTGACATAGAGCTCCATATTACCGTGATTCTTCAGCAGCGCTATTAAAGTAGCACTATTAAAGTGGTTGCGCGCAGTCACGTGTCCCTGTATTACCACTGCCATGTCCGCTAAAAGCTCTTTAGTATTAATTGCCTACTAGTTCGACGCGTCCAGCGCGTCACCCATTAGGCTCGGCCCAAATCTTTTATCGCTGTTACACAACAGCCGTCAGGTATCACCGCCCCTCCATTATTCCCCTCTTCCAACTCAGACACATTTCTCATTTTTTTTTTTTTTGGCTTTGTCTCTTCATCTCCTTCTTTTACTTACAGCCTCGGAAACGATGGGGTCTACATCAGTGCACGAGGAGTACCAGTACCTCAACCTGGTTCGCGAGATCTTGGACCAGGGTGAGCGAAGACCCGATCGGTAAGCCAGCATAGTGGTGACATGCAGCAAAAAAGGGTCAGCCTTTCAATACTGACACACCTCAGCACAGGCACCGGGACCCTGTCTGTTTTCGCACCCCAGAGCTTCAAGTTCCAGCTCAACGACAATGGCCGGCCAATCCTCCCTCTGCTGACCACAAAACGGGTATTCCTCCGCGCCGTCGTCGCTGAGCTCCTCTGGTTCATCGAGGGCAACACATCTTCACTCGCGCTCAACGAAGTCGGCGTCAAGATCTGGGACGGCAACGGGTCCCGCGAGTTCCTAGACAGCGTGGGGCTGACGCACCGCGAGGTTGGCGATCTGGGACCCGTCTACGGCTTCCAGTGGCGGCACTTCGGCGCCGAGTACGTGGATGCCAAGGCAGACTACGCCGGCAAGGGTGTTGACCAGATGGCCGAAATTATACACAAGCTTCGCACAAACCCCTACGACCGCAGAATGATCCTCAGCGCCTGGAATCCGCGAGACTTTAAGAGCATGGCATTACCGCCCTGTCACATGTTTGCCCAGTTCTACGTTTCATACCCAGGACGAGGACGGGGACAGGGAGCAGAAGAACCCACAGAAGAGAACAAGCCAAAGGGCCACCTCCACTGTCAGCTATACCAGCGGTCATGCGACATGGGCCTCGGCATCCCGTTCAATATTGCGAGCTACGCACTCCTTACTCACATGCTCGCCCATGTTTGCGATCTCGTCCCAGGAAGCCTTACCCACGTCATGGGAGACGCACACGTCTACATCGACCACATCGATGCTCTTAAAACACAGCTGGAGCGTGAGCCACGCCCTTTCCCTGAACTAGAAATCACACGGGAAAAAGGGGGCAGTATCGATGGCTGGAAGGTGGAGGACTTCGTGGTCAAGGGATACGACCCCCACAAATCAATTCCTATGAACATGTCTGTCTAGGTCATCTTACGGAGACATGTTGACAGTGGAAAGAAAAGAAAAAAAGGAAAGAAAAGGAAGACAAAAACAAATAAAAGCAAAACAGGCACGTTGACTATGCCTGACAACAGCTGTTACGCGGGACATCACATGTGCGACGTTTAGCCTACCCGCTGTATGTCGTGGCAGATGAGGACTTATCAATGTCGTTCTTCTTAGGAGCTTTTCATTTACGCTTATCTATCCCGGGCCACGCCCTTGACCCCACAGACCACCTCATCTATCGGTGGATGAATCAAGTGTTGTGGCTGCGGCATGGGTAAGATAAAAGGGGTTTCCCTGATATCAAGGGCACTGATAAGTCTTCATTTGCCACTACATAGACGGGGTGCAGTCTCAACGCTGGATATGTGGTGTCAGAGATGAAACTTTTTTTCTCCCTTATGAGAGAGGCAATTGAGCATCATCATTTAATTGAACCGCTCTTCTTTTATAGAGTTAGATAGAGCCTACGTAGTAGAGAGATGTACATCATTGAGTGTTGTCAGTTGCTGTGTGTATATGAGCAACAATATCATCTTCGAATTGAATAATAAGTAAATCGAAACAGCTCCAATCGCTAAAACTCCGTTGAATGGCTCACTATCTTCATCACGTCGTTAGAATAATAATAAAAATGGCTTTCCTCCCTGTATGCGAACATTTTCTTCAAGTGTAGGCCGACTCCTGGTATCGCCTACTCGGCATGACTGGACTTGGCATATCATCTTCCATAGATCGTCTATCCCATGTTCTCTCTTCCCTCACGCGGTGGCTGTCTCGCATATCCCATCCTGCTTCCCGTCGTCTGTCGGCGTCGGTGTGGCTGCTAGCCCGCCGCTGAGGATCTGTTCGGCGTATGTGCTGCTGTTGCTGTTGCTGCTGCCGTTCCCGCTCCCTGCGCCCACCAGAATCTTGGTCATCAGCGCGATAACGTTCTCGCTCTTGACGCAATTTGTGGCGATGGCGGCGCTCCTCTTCGCTAGATCCTTCTGATAGGCCATCAGAGGCTAGGTCTGAATGGTTCTGGTTCAGGCGTGACGGAGGTATGTGCTCGCGGCTTCTCCGCACACGGATGGGATCATTGACGGAGCCTGGCCTTGAGCTGTTTCGGCTGTGGCTGCCGGGCAATATGTTGGAAAAGGTTTCGGTAAACTTCTCTCTGAATGAGCCATGTGGGCTACCTCTTCTCCTCGACTCCTCAGCTCGACTATCGCTGCGATGGGTCCGGAAAGAAGGGACGCTAGAGCCCGCCGACGGCGGCGGATGGCCTGATGATGGTGGGACGACTCTACGAACGCCCGAATGTGGAGAGCCGGTTCGTTGTCGCCGTCTGGCCCTCAAGTGCACGGCGTTATCTTCGGATTCATCACCTGACGAGTCGGACGAATGACGTTGCGCGTGGCTATGCCGGCGACTCTGTCCAGGTCGGCTGGGCGTTGTTCGGGTGGAATCTGGGTTGAGATACGTCCCGGAATAGCTGTGGCGGATGGAGTTTGGGTTTGGCTGGCGGTTGGAAGCATAGTCGGAGAAACTTCGACGTCTTGCAGCATCCTCGGCAGGTCTCTGGCGGCGAGGCGTTTCCGGTGAACGCATAGAAGGCCTTTGGCCGAAATTAGCCCCATGTCTTTCTCCCACACGGACATAATAAGACCTTTCGAACTGATTTGGATCAGCAGTTCTCGACCGGGGTGAAGCCGGGCGGAAGGGGTCGGACGGCGGGCGGAAGGGGTCCGATGGGCGGAAGGGGTCTGGCGGAGGGAAAGGGTCCTGTGTGTGGACGTAGGCAAACTTGGGCGCAGCGGGTTCTGGAGACGGTTCGGGTTTCGGCACAGAACTGTAGTTAGGCATGCTTGCCTTTTCTTCCTCCCTGCAAGCATCGTCACGCATTTTATCGGCACATGACTTGTGCCAGCGGTCAACCTCTTGATCTGGCTGTGCGGGAAAGACGCTGGCGGGCAGATCGGGAGGGAAGTTTTGGCCCGTCTCAGGATGTTTCAGCGCCCAATGTTGAACAGCATGCTGAAGGAACGGAACATGCTCTTCGGGCCCGAGAAGAACTTCTACCGACTCCCATCGAGAGAAACCCCGAGGTGTCAGGGCTGGGATAGAAGGGGGATCGAAGTCACTCTCGGTGGGTTGCAAGCTATGCTGGCAGCCGGTCACATGCCACATGTAGGAGATGGTCGAGTGAGGAGTCTCAAGAAATAATACTGTGATATCGAAGTTAACATGAGAAGCGAAAACCCCTGTTTGTCCGTATGCCACTAACGTACTGTCATAGTCACCACCGACAGCTTTGTAAAACGCAGCGAGTTTCTTGGGGGTGAGGTGCGTATCATTTTTGTCACCAAGCTCAGCTACCTGTTGTCAAAGCCATTAGCCATCTTGTCTCTTTGCTGCTGTCGGGCCGGATCTGGAAGCATACGATAAAGCGCGCGATCGCTCTGAGCAGCGCATCGAACTGCATCGTCGGGCTCTTGTCCTCTTCGAACATGTAGGCGTATTTGATGTCCTCCGACGGCGCTGAGCCGTTGGATCGTGGGACTGCCATTCTGGACGGCGGTGGGGAGCGAGGCAGTCTCGCATCCAAGACGATTTGCGGGTGTTTTCACGAATAAAAAATAGATTAAGAATAAAGGCGCTGTAGGTAAATAGAAGGTGCGCGGGCGGCGAAGGGAATTGATGTCACTAGCTGCGGCAGGGCCCGGGCCTGGGAAGCAGGCTATGGGGGTGGGTGTTGGTTTGTGGTAAAGCGTTGAAAATGGTACGACGGACACTTCCAAAGAGCTGTGCGCCACAAAAGGCAGCTCAAAAGAGAAGAGACAAGGGAGAGATGAAGAGAAAGGAGAAAGGCCAGGAAACAAAAGAGGGTTCGGCTATGCCATGGGGAAAAAGGCCAGGCCGAGGCGAGCCATTGGATTCCTCGCAGATGGATTTTCGATGCTGCTCGTTGCCCGTCCTGCCTGCGATCATGCTGCAAGGTCAGGGCCGGCCTGCTGAGGTGACCAAACACGATGGCGCAAACGGCCCCTCACGGGCTGACACGTGCGTCCTGGCTGCAGCCTTGAAGCGTGGCTGGAGGACCGGACAAGCGATGGAGAATGGGATGGAGCCTGGCCTTTGGCTTGGCTGGGCCTAGCCGTCACTGAAGGCGACACATAGGGCCAGCGGTCTTTGTGTTGGTGCTTGTTTAGTGGTCGTGCAACGGACTAGTGCTTGCGTTTGCTGTGCATGCATACGGTTTGCTGTCGGTGGAAAAGATTCTAGGAAGACGATGATGTCACAAAGAAAGGGAGAGTGAGAGAAAGAGAGTGAATGAAGGCAGACTCGAGATGCTCCAGGATTGCAGTCTACCTACTAAGGATTTACTATACTGACTTGGCGCCTGTATGAAGTCGGGTCCAGTACCTTAGGCATCAAACTGCGACAAGGCGAACATCATGTCCCTCTATCGATGCACGAAGTAGCCTCAGCCATCTGCTATCCCAGCCTGTCCCAGCCTGTCCAGGTATCGACAATCCCACCAGCCCGGCGCTAGACCCGCTGGGCCTCTGGCGGCTGATCGCCTCTCCAGCTGCCTCCCAACTAAATCCCCGCTGCCCAGCGCCCCATGAGGGCCCCATCGATCAGTGCCACCAGGCGCTCGACTCCAATGCCTGACTAAACGCCCTGCTGAGCCACAGAAGACCCCCCGCCTGGCCTGATGTCATGCCCCAGGCACAAGCGCAATCTGGCCTGAATCCCGACCGGGGGGCATCACAAGAAAGCGTCGCATTCCGCATTGGCGAAAAAAAAAAAAAAAAAGGGTTGAACCGCCTGCTATTACGACACGACGCAACCTTCAAGAGCTTTCAAACTCACTGAGCTCCACTCGAAACGAGACGGAACGAGGCGCATCTCACCGAGATTTCTACTTGTTTTTGAGGAATCAGGCTCCCTCTCTCTCACAAGCAGCTTGCTCTCGCTTCTTTGTCGTTTGCTCAGCCTCTCCCTTCCGCAGCCATGGACGCCGTCCGGTCTCTCGTCCAGCCCATCACGCACAACCTGCCGGCTCCCATCCGGGACCTCGGTGTGTCCATTGTCGGCGACACCTGCTACAAGGCGCTGCTGCTCGACGTCGACATCGAAAACACCGAATGCATCAAGCTCGCCGTCAGCAAGGGCCTGGGCATTGGCATCGTCGGCGCCTCGGCCGTCGTCAAGGTGCCCCAGATCCTCAAGCTGGTGCGGTCGAAGTCTGCCGAGGGCGTGTCGTTCTTGTCGTACCTGCTCGAGACGAGCGCGTATCTCATCTCGCTGGCGTACAACGTGCGCAATGGCTTCCCCTTTAGCACCTTTGGCGAGACCGCTTTCATCATGGGCCAGAACGTCATCATCTCCATCCTGGTCCTGAACTACAGCGGCAGGCCTGCCTTGGCTGCTCTGTTCGTTGCCGCGCTGGCGATCGGTGCGGCTGTGCTGTTTGCCGACAATGTCGTGGACATGCAGGCTCTGAGCTACCTGCAAGCCGGCGCTGGTGTCCTCGGCGTCGCCAGCAAGGTTCCCCAGATCCTGGCCATCTGGCAAGAGGGCGGCACTGGCCAGCTCAGCGCTTTTGCGGTTCGTGTTTATCCATCCGATTGAGCACTGGTTGTTTTCTTTGCAAGAGTATCGTAAACTGACGGAGTGAAATTTAGGTCTTCAACTACTTGGCCGGCTCGCTGTCCCGCATCTTTACCACGCTCCAGGAAGTCGACGACAAGCTGATATTGTACGGCTTCATCGCTGGCTTTGCCTTCAACGCCGTACTCGCTCTACAAATGGTGTACTACTGGAACGCGCCGTCTGCAAAGGCTCGGGGCAAGCAGAAGGAAGTCATCCCCGTCGACGCCCATGGAAGCTCAACATCCGTGCCGAAGAAGGGCCCTACCACTCGCCGCCGTGGCTAGACAGCGTTCTATGGAGTTTTTGTCTTTACTGGGATGCTGGTGTACAGGTTGGGATCAGGTTACTGGTGGAGGAATATACTAATGAGAAGGAGGTGGAAGCGCCTAATTTGCCCGTGGTGTGCTCGTCATCTGGTATGCTTGGCCTACTATGTATTTAATTGCAGCTGCAGCTATAATCTATCACTACTATTCTTACTTTTGAAAAAAAGCTACGAGCACAGAGTGCGGAGTACGAGCGACATGCATATGACACATGTCGCTAATCCGAACCTGTCTTTTGAATCCAATGGAAGCCAAGATTGATGCGGATGTGTAATTCAAAAAGCATATTACTATACACTGTATGCCCGCTAAGCAAACCAGCCATACAGCCAACACTTGGCTTTACTTCATGCCATATGGACATTTCCTCGATAACGCCAGCCAACCCAAAAGCAAAAGCAGAAGCCGCTCAAAGGCTCGCTTGAAAAAGCCAGGGGAAATAAAACGAACTAAACCAAAAATCATGATCCAAAAATGGGGCTCAACATGCTTTAACAGACCGGAACACCAGCATTGGTCCAGCCAATGCCGCCAATCCAGACTCTCCGTCCCGCACATTGCAGGCAGCGCTTCTGCTCGCCGAGGTTGCTCACCGAGCAGCTGAAGCAGACGTGCTTGCCGCACGCGCCACACGCCGTGTCCTCCGCGGCACGGCTGTCGTCCACGTCCATCTCGTCGTCGTTGCCGCCTGCCAGGGCAGAGCCGCAGTCCTCGCAGCTAGTCGGCGGCGCGGCAGGGTTCGCAAGGCCAGGCGACGAGCTCTCCGAGCTGGGCTCGGAGCCAATGCTCCAGAAGCGGTGAAGCGATTGCTGGCTGTTCAGGCTCGCGTCTGACGACGGGACGGGCTCTAGCGGCGCGATCGGGGCTTGGAGTTGCGGCTGCTGCTGCTGCTGCTGCTGCAGTTGTTGCGGCGGCCTCTGCTGGGCAGAGTACAACAGGCCCAGGGTATGCTCTGCGGGCGCGCAAGATGATGAGTTGGGGGTGCTCAGATGGTGGTGGGCGCGCCATTCGTAGAACTTACGATGGACCTCGTCGTCCGACGGCCTGTTGTCGCGGTAGCGCTTGAGGGTGCGGCTGTGCAGGTTGGCCGGCACTGAGACGTCCATCATAGAGTTGTCGGCGCCGGGGGGCGAGCACAGCTCCGAGGCGGAACGCTTGCGCTTGAGGAGAGCTGCCATTGCTGATGAGGCCTTGGTTTTGAGAGAAACTTGGGAATGGTTTCAAACTGCTGGAGCCTTTGGCAGGTGGTGTTCTGTGGGAACTATATTGGCTCGTCCAAATAAAGAGAAGTGAGATGAATGCCAAAAAAAAAGAATCAAGAAAAAAAAAAAGAGGTCAAAAAGAAACCACGGAATAGCACGCACGCTCCTCTCAGTACTTCATAAAAAAAGAAGAAGAGAGATAGATGATGAATCAATTGCCACGAAGGAGAAAAGAGAAAGAGAAGGAAGAAAAAAGGCAGCGGAGACGGGCGAATTGACGCAGAGTGAGACGGATTGGTGCCGGTCGTTCAGGTAACGAACGAGACGGGTCGGGGGGTCCCCGGCAGGTATTTTGCAGCAGCTGAGGCGCGACACCAGGTAATGGCCTGCAGAGCAAAATGGCGCGGTGTGTCGCGGTGCAACCGCGTAGAGTGGCTTTTTTATTCTAGCCTGGTCGCGACAGAAAGGCTGTGAGAGTCCCCGCTAAAACATTACGGCGCTTCGCTTCATGTCATGCTCACGCTACTGATTTCTAAGGCTGTCTTTAGCCGGCGTGGGTCTGTCTTTTGAAGCATCTTGTTTGAGACCTACCGCTGTAATAAACCTTGGAGCTGGGCAGTATCTACATGTATACGGAGTACAGTAGGCGATGCTAAAGTACAACAGCCGCCCATTCTGTCAGACATCCATACTTGCAAGATCCTTCACTTAGCGTGGCAGCATCTCGACGCAAGCTAGGTGAAATGGTTAGTGCTGCCGAGTAGTTCGTGAGATGCCTTAAGAGCATCTAATCCTCTAATAGCTGCCATCAATGCTTCTGTAAAATCACTTATATCAGCTCCATGCCAAAGCTCTAGTCTATTTGTTCTAGCTACACGTGTACTAAGTTGAACTCTCAAGCCCGCAATCATACTCTCCGCTGTAAAGACTATCGGCCGCCTTCACCTGTCGTCCATTCTCATCGCCAGCCTTCAGCATCCACTTGGCAGTGGCCCTTAATTCTACCATGAAATCTCCAGAATAGGTAGTATATAATTAAAGTTCCTCCATAATTGTTCTATACTTATTCGCTCGTCTAAATAACCAACCATTACCACCAACCCTTCAATACACTATGCAACGTCCAAGTAGCCCTCACATCACAAAATCTTCACCACCATCTTGCCTATCCCCCCCTTCCCCGAAACCACCTCCTCGCATCCCTTTCTAACCGCCTCCAGATCCTGAAGATCCGCCATCCTCATCACCGACTTCACTTTTTCCAGCGCCACAATCTCCCCCGCCTTCTCCAGGTCCTCCCGGATCTCGATGCTGCCAGACACCATCTCATGCTGGATGTTCGTGCCTCTAAGCTTCCACTTATACACCAGCTGCGCCAGGTCCAACACAACGCCCATCCACCAATGGAACCTGTCGCCGAAAATCTTCCTGGCGATTTCCTTGGACGGCGCACTCGTGATGGATATCAGCACCCCTTTCTTGGGATCCAGCATCGGGATGCCCTCATCCATGCTGTTCCACTGGGTATTATACATAATATCCACGCTGCCGCGGGGGACTTCGTCGCGCGGCCTCTGCGTCTTGTAATCAATCACCTGGTCGTACAAGCCGGGCAGATACTGCTCCACCAGCGGTATCTTGGGCGTCGACACCGTCGTGATGATCTTCGCCGCGCCAAACACATTCTTCGCCACCTGCGCGGCCATGGACCCCGTGCTGCTCAGTCCAGCGGGGATATACACCGTCTTGCCCTCCAGACTCTCCGCGCCCATGAGCTGCAGCCCCCGCCGCCAGGTCTGGTACGAGGTCACCACCACGGCGGTCATAGAGGCGGCCTCCTCGAAGGATAGGTGCGACGGTTTGGGCAGAAGAAAGCGTTCCTCCGCGACGGCGTACTCGGAGGCGAACCCCGGAGGCGGAAGGCGGAACATGGGCTTGTCGATGTAGGCCCCGTAGACTGCATCGCCTACTTTAAAATCCTTGACTTCAGATCCGATAGCTACCACGACGCCGGATCCTTCCAGGCCGATCGGAGCTGGATATCTTGATTGCGCTCGAGTCAGTAAAAAAAAAAAGAAGAAGAAGAAAACATATCATGAACATCCAGAGGTAGGATAAAAAGCTTACTTGGGCGTGTATAAAAATCCAAACCTTCCATCCATCGCCTGCAACTCCCCCGTATTCACCGACGCCGCGTGTATCTTCAACAGCACATGCGTCGGCAGCGTGATGCTCGGCACCGGCAGCTCTATCACCTCGTACCCTTCCGGTCGGCACTTGCGCGGTGCCACGAGCGCGCGCATCGTCGTCGGGATATCCATCGTGGGCAAAAAGAAGGGAGAAGAAGAATATTAGTAGATTGATAGTCAGTCAGGCTTTGCTTTAAAAGAGAATGAAAAAAAAAAATGCTTTCATGTGATACCCGAAAGGAAAAAAGAAGAAAAGGCCACGCAGCCTGCATCTATATATATATATATATATATACTATCATGCAATTAATAGTCCTAGTTATAATGCAGGTACGAGCATAAACATCCATATCGGCGGCGGACTTGCGCTTCGTTCGGCGTTCGGTGGGTCCCTTCCGAACGGTGGGCCGCCGAAGCCCCGTGGGCGAGTTGGAAACCCTCCCGGGCCCCCCTCCTTTCTGAGTTACATGTGTTGGACAGGCCATTTGGAGGAATCTCCGCATGGGCGGAGTTTTAGATGGCTAAAATCACGTTATAATGATAGGATTCTAGGTAGTAATGAGATGACGAAGCTCGATGATATGAATGAAATCTCTGGACGCTTGTGGGTATGCATAAACAGGTGACCGTACAAGACTCAAATAATCATCTTAAAGATTCAGGAATGTACATCATGAGAATGTTGATCATGCCACCTAATATGGAGAGTAAACGAGGCATCCAAGTCTCTTCGTGTTTGCACATATTAAATTACAACGCCGCAATATTGTCATCTGTAGATCAGGCATGCTATTCGCTACATCTACTGCTCCTATAGGTACTTCTACTTCCAAAAGTCTCCGTGTACTTTTTGCATCTCTTCATACATTTCCATCTCCTCCTACCAGATGCTGTCCCAAAACAACCGTACGCCTCAGGGGTTTCGGGTATACCCCCCCAGTCCCAAGAAAATAAAATAAATAAAAAAGGGATCACGCTGGTGTGAATATCGCCCCGGTCCTCCTTCCAGATGCGCCCGTCTCTTCCTGTACCCAACAACAAAGGAAATATAGAAGAAAAAGAGTATAAGTGATAGATACAGGCCACAACCCCTTTTAAGGGGGGGGGATAAAAGATGACGGAAATATTTTTTCTTCGGTCAATAAGAAAACGCCGAGTCTATGCTGAAGTAGGTAAATTATATGAGCGAAAGGTTTGATAAAGAGAGGGCGAGTAGTGGTCGCCTGCAGTGAATAGTTATGTGAGTATAAGGAATTCCATGTTGGTTGTCGTCGACAAAGCAAAACATAGTTAAGCGTCATTGGTAGTCGTTGGGTATCATCGACGTGACGAAAATGTCTCGTGTGGTACGTAGTGAGGCCGCCAACTTTACGTAGCTGGCCGACCTTGATAATCATGCTTATAGATGCATGAGACAAAGAAGAGTGCGAGAGGATATATCATTCCCAGTATAGGGATGATATATTAATCGGAAAGACTTTCAAGGCAGGCCCCGCCTATGGCTAGGATCGCGGGGTTGGCATTGTCTGTCATGTTGGCGCTGCTGAGCAGCTAACCATTGGGAAGATCCAGGTTGGCGAGATGGATTCTCAGCTGGCACCTTGGTATCTTGGCCGGCACCACCACTGTTACCGCCGCTAAGGCCGCCACGGCCGCTGGCCGAGTGGGGGGATCCAGGCACAAGATCTGTGACGGCCTGAGCGATGGATGCCACAACATATTGCCGAAGCTCTTGGTCCTCTTGCTGGTCTTCCTTTTCAAGTCGGAAGCGGTCCTCCTTGGACATGTTGGCTCGACGGAGACCCTTGATTTCTTGCATGATGTAAAGCATAACCTCCTCAGGGCATCGGTTACGCTCATTGGCGGCTTCGTTCTTGCGCACATATCGCCGAGTCACATCGGTAGCACCGTCGGTAGAAAAGGCCACGCAGTAGGACATCTTCTTCCCCCAGCCTTTGGTGTAGAGTCGCGGGTTGTCCCAAGCTTCTTCGCAGGCATCCACATGGATCCATCTCTTTTGTTGGTCCGAGTAGACCTCAGTCCAAACATGGTCCTCGGCATTCCAAACCCATCGGACACGGCCGCCCACTGCACGGCAAAGCATGCTGAAGCAGTTGGCCCATTCTCCGACGCGGCCTCTGCGGGTCTGCAGGAGTCGCCACACATCGCCGAAGCGGGGGAAGCGTTCGTAGGCACCGCAGCTCTCGGCAGAGCAACGATAGAGCTCAACTCGAAGCGCACCACAGGCGCTCTCCTCGGGAGTAGGTGCCGTCATGCCCTGGGCGATTGTGGGAGACAAGCAAACTGGGCATGCAGGGTTGTTTACCCAAGTAAAGAATGATCGCCGATACCATCTGTTTGAAGAGAAAAAAAAGTTAGAACCATGTTGATAGAGAAGGAAAAGATACGTTTCATCGTCATCAGACCTACCGAAGAAGAGCTCGAATGACGCAGTCTTGATATCCCCATTCCGGTTTCCGACCGTCACCCATACTCTCTGCTTGGGCCTGCAGCACTTGGCTCTCTTCCTCAGCCTCGCTATATATGCGATCAAGAGGGATGGTCTGGAGAGCTTCATCCAACAAGCCAGGGTTCTCGTATTTGGTGGGTGTAAGTGATAGGCTGAGAAGGAGGTTTCGGAATTTCTGTGAGTCGCGATCTGTGGCGGTGGGTGGCGTTGGGATCTTGGGGAGATGTCGAAGAGCTGAGTATGAGGGCGGAGTCGCCGATGAGTGAGACAGGCTAAATTGGCCGCTGCCAGCAGGCGAAGGGGAGTCGCGATAGCTGCTCGAAGGCCGCTCTCGCGAACCTGGCGACATGTGCTGAGCGCGGAGATCATTCATGCGCTTATCGCGCAGAAGACCCTCGAAGCGGACCCGGAGGTCGTGAGCCCATTCCTCCCCATAGTCGTCGTCCTGCGACGAGGACCCTGGGCTGAAAGGGCTGCCTCGGTCCTCCATTGTGGGTGGAAACGGGCGAAAGAATCTGCGGTTGGTATTTAACGAGTGAAGCGGGTCGAGAGAAGACGCCGATGTTGGTAGATGGGGTGCGGTTGAGATTAATCGAATTCTTTTTCTTTTTTCAATCAATTTATCCAGAGAGAGAAAAGAGAGAGAATGATGTGAAATAGAGAGGAGATGGTTGAAGGCTGAGGCGTTGAAGAAGTGATTGCGTCGTCGTCGATGTCGCGGCTAGGCTGGAGTCTGGTAGTAGGCGACAGCGTCGTCAGCTGGGGGATGCGTAGGCCGCTGAAATTGCCACAGTGACTTTGAGGCCACCCCTCAGCGTTGCGTCAACACGGTTGGCTTCGTGGAGTCGATTTCGACAGTTTGGTCCCTTGCGCTGGATCGTCGCCCGCCTTAGAAAATCTGCATCAGCCGTTGGGGGTTCGCCTTCGGATTCGGCTGTCTGTTCGACGCTGCGAGGTTAAGAGGCTCTTGTCATGCTCGAGCCGTCGCCGGAGAAGAGAAAAAAAAGAGGGTTGAAGCAAAAGAGGCAGACGGGGGGGGTAGTGGAGGATGTATGTAATGGGAATGGGTCTCTTGGGGGTCGGAGTCTTCTGAGCGACCAGCAAAGCAGCGCTGCCAGAGTAATCCGTACAGGGGGGAAATAAAAGGGACTAGGCCTAGTAGTGGTCGTGGCAGTGGTAGCAGTGCTAGTTGATAGAGGGGGGGTGTCGCTGGCGCTGCAAAGAGCTACTGAGGGCGGTTTACGCGTCAGCTGGCCGAACCAGCCAATCGCAGCCGCCGCCCGACCCAGCACCAGGATTTGCTGTGCTCGGTGAGAGGAGCCCGGCGCGGGTACCGCTACAAGGCGGCGAAGCCTGGGTACATACGCGGGTACATGGTCCATGGGCCTAGATGGCAGAGCAGCCTGAAGGGACAAAGAGCCGAAGCCATGGCGTGGGGACCCCGGGATGGGTTCTTGAGAGGTTACTGCCTCTGTAGGTACCTAACTGTTGGCAAAACTTGGTTACAGCCTACTTGGTACAACAGCACCTTATTATTCCAGAGCAGTGGCATTGATGTGTCCTTGTTCTTGTAAGTGAAAGTATCAGATAATACTATTCCGTCTTTCCTATGGTTTCCTTTTTTTCCCTTTTTTTCCTCCTTCAATAAATTCCTTTGATAATATGCTGGGAGCCAGGGTTGTCCGTTTCCCAGTTTCAGCTAGGTTGCTCGTACCAGTATTCGTCACTCTACTAGGTAGTATTCGATTACGGATTACGAGGGTCCAATCCCAACACTCTGTCCAGAGTCAGTGCTTTGCGCGCAAGAGACCAGCCAAGAAACAGGAAAATAAAAATAAAATAAAAAAAAAGAGTGAAACAAACCAACCGGTCAAGCATCTCTGTTTAGCAAAGATAAAAATCACCATCGCACTATAGCAGCGACAATCCACGGAGCCCGCCGAGTTACTGTACTTCGCAAACGATGCTCTAAATGTTCTAGTGTGGGTACTGCAGCCGTCTACTTACAGACACAAAAAAGGGCATTGATGGTGCAGAATACGCCAGCGCTGAGAGCCTCGCGCAAGGAAAAAAAAAAAAAGGGAAAAAAAAAAGGCAGAGGTACCGCGTGTCCCTCTTTCAGCGGCCCGCAAGTACCGGAACCTGCGCAGCGCCATCTGGAGGGCGATGACGAGGCACGCAGCGCATGATGCGCTTTTCCCATTTCTGCTGTGGCACAGCCGATGCCAAGATGCTAGTGCCATGGGCTGCGCACCGGGGGGTTCTGCGCACTGTATGCCAGTACTAAAGCAGCTGTAAATTGGGCACGATGCTCACTTTTCTCTGTCTATTGCGTCTACTAGTATTACTGCATGCAATTGCCTCCACCTTTAATTGGAATCCATCAAGTGTTCTGGATACGGTACCGCGTGAAAACGGCGTCTATGCAGCGGCCTCCGTTTATGGGTTTTTTGCTTCTTCTCTTCTGTTTTCTTCTTTTTATTCTCGCCTTGGCCCATCCGCGGCTGCGAGACACACCAGCTGATGCCATCCTTGTCATTTCTTTAACCGCTAACCGCAGTTGGTGCCAACCTCGCAATATAATCTCCCCCGTACAAATTACTACCACCCGTCACAACGAACTATTTCTAGCCCTGTCGTATATCCAAGTACGATCTGCAGGTATTATACGGAAGCCTCTCCGTTTCACATGTCGGCTTGCGTTTCTGCTCCTCTTCTTCTTTCTCCCCTCGCTTTTACTCCTACTTGTGATTTGGAGATCGAATACGGCCCTGATCAGCAGCCGCCAAGAGGCGCGCAAGAAAAGCCACGCCGCCAGAGAGGGCCACAAGCAAGCACAAGGCAAACCTCGCACCTTTTACCCACCGCTCTAGGCCTCAAATGTATTTCCCGTAGGACCAAATAACCCGTGCATGCTCGGCATTCCGAATAGCACCCATGATACTATCGGGAAACCGAGTGATTAACGCTGCGGGAAAACGCGGCAGCGTTAGCTTTACTTGCAACGGTAAATTATAAGACACAGTAGGCCTAGTCCAACGGAGTATGCTCGGATGCATTTACAGTCTGTCGAAAAATGCATCGGCACTGTAAGTGATCCAGTTACTCCGTGCAAGATGAAACGATGCTTCGATGGCGCACCGCGGCTATGGGCTGGCAGAGTCCGGGCGTTTCTCTGTTCTGCCTGTTCTCTCAAGCGTCCCAAGAGGGATCTTGAATCAGCCTTGCGTTTTCGGTTCCTGGCCCTTCCGCTGTCGAGACGGCGCCCCTCTCCATAATGGTTAGAAGTAGCAGTAGTGGACTTATAAAGCGACAGTGCCTGGCTCCAAGATCGGTTCTGCATGGCCATCGATCAGGAACCGCATGTTGAGAGCTCATCGTCAGAGTACATCTTAGATAGTACCAGTGGTTCACGCCAAGAGAGACACGTGAGATTCTGAACCCCCTCCTCAACACTGACACTACCTACTGCCACTTCTTCAAAAGCTTTTTTTTTTTTTTTTTTTTTTTTTTTTTTTTGTTTTTTTTTTTATGA
>JARFTM010000095.1:0-124387 GCA_030278935.1 Trichoderma polysporum | reverse complement strand
AAGACATCCAAATGCCTGCAAATAGCTGCATTTTGCCTACTTTTTAATGTGTTCCGATTTTTGTGGTGTTTCAGGGATTTTGTGGCCAACTAGAAGGCTATCGCCTTCTAGTTGGTATCTGAAAGTGGGACCAACGGGTAGCTTCATTATCACTAGTGACGTCGAATTGGTCAATGAGAGCATTACAGTTGTCCTCGATAATGCCAAGTATGAATCCCTCGTTGACTGTATTCTTTGTGAAGTATGAGGTAGTGGCAGTGTAGGCGTGCTGTATACATCTAGGGAGCTCCTGAAGATAGAGACTGGCGTGGATAAAGGGACACGAGCCGCCATTAACCCACTGCCGCAGCCAAGCCAGGATTTCACGCGTGGCTGACTGCAGGCTGCGGTCCATTGGTCGAGCTTGCTGGTACCGAGGGCGTGAGCAGACGATTCTCCAAGAGTCGGGTAGTAGAAACCAGGGGCACCGCGGTGAAGAAGAGTCTGTGCCACCACATACGCTCTGTGGTGGACATGGCTGGGGATATGGCTCTATAATGGCGGGGTTCGCATCCGTCGCGGTGTGATCCTCTGCTACAAGAACCAACGAGTCGTCGATATCATCAGATAACTCAATAGTGATCTTGAGCGGTGGGTATCGACACCTGAGGCTCTTCTGTGTACAGCGGCGACAAGCCGGCACATGCTTGGAGCATCGCCTCTTCGCCTTGGCGCATGGGATACACGCCGCCTGTCGCAGCGGGCTGGGCACCGCACTGTCAGACATGGTACATCAGGTTACCTTGATTAGTTCGCTTGTGCCCTTTTTGAGGGGAGCTATTGAGATTGATGAGAGAATCGAACTATCGAGCGGGGATCTCGGAGCGTGGCGCTGCGTATCGGCACATGGAATCGTCCTAGTTTGTGGTTTGCGGCGGCGAGGCTTCCGCTACGTGGGTCTCATAGGTTATAGACCAGGGCCAAATATCAGTAAAGCCAGACCACTTCGGCGGGGCCCACTCCGCAACAATAAGTCCAGATGCATGATCTTAGCCGTTTCAGCTCCCCGGCACCTTTCTCTGGGAAGAATTTTGCATGCCGTCTTCACTATTAGTTTGCGTTGCGGATAGCCCTCCGCTGATCATATCTTACTATGAGCTGTGAGGTATCGACGGGTTATTTTGTAAAGACAAATACGGTACTATAAATACTGTACTTTATAGTAAATAAAAATAGAGAAAATGAGAGAGTACCAGTATTGCCATCCTAACATATAATCTCATGTTATTGATAAGTATTGTCTGGATAATCACATCATTCGTCAACGTTTTATCGGTGCTGTTTCCCTGCTACACTGCTATGAGAATGCCTGTGATCCCTACAAAAACCACCCACAAGGCGTCGTATCCGGCTATATCCCCTCGGCGTCCCAAGTTGTCTCAGGCCGGTAGGACTGTGCTTGTGACTGGAGGGGCAACAGGTATTGGCTTGGCAATATCCAGAGCCTTCATCGCCGCCTCTGCTTCCCGGCTCATCATCATCGGACGCCGCGGTAACGTTATTTACACTACGATTGATAAGCTAGCAGAGGAAATTAAGGAGCTAGGCAATGATGCTACGATGCTCTTCGGGAAATCATGCGATGTCACCGATCCCAAATCGTCTGAATCATTTTGGGACAACTTGGCGGCTGACGGCGTTGTTGTTGACACTATGGTGCTCAATGCAGCAAGCCCCGGCGGCCCAGGGCCGATATTAGAGAGAGGAACTGCGAAGGTTTGGGAAGATTTCACCGCGAATGTCCGATCCGCGGTATATTTTACCGAGAGGTTTTACGGGCAAGACAGTCATGGCGTCTCGAACAAAAAGGTGGGAAGGCGGGCCAAGCTATGAGCTCCTTCGAGCCAGCGAAACAATTCTTGCAGAATTACTTGAGTTCGTAGCAAATAGCTAACGTGTTTTACTTTCCGTAGCATCTCGTCAATATCTCGACCGGTGTGATCCACGACTGGGACGGGCCGGGCAGAAACATCCCCTCCTACGCCCTAACCAAGAATTCCGCAGCGCTTTTCCTTCAGCAAGTCGCTCGTCACGTGGATGTCAAACATATGCAAATTGTGAGCTTTAATCCCGGCTCTATCCTAACGGAAACAGCAAGAAGAGCAGGTTACAATGAAACCAGTGGTATCCTGTGGGACAATGGTATGCACCCATCGTTGACGATCTACGCTGCTACTGACAGTTTGTATTTCACAGAAAATCTCCCAGGGCACTTCGCTGTTTGGGCTGCCAGCTCAGAGGCCGAGATGCTACATGGCCGTTTTGTGTGGGCGAGCTGGGATGTCGACGAGCTCCTTTCGGGGGAGACGATTAAGAAACTGAAAACTGATTCCAACTATCTAAGGATTGGGGTAATCGGATTAGACTGAGATGGGTGTATAGAGTATTCCAGCTCTTTCTAATCCATCGAACGACATATCTAGTCGAAAGCTACTTTGTGTGTTGGCATTACGACAATAGAGCCCCCAATTAATAAAACACGGCGCCGTGAGCTTATCTGCTAAGCATGCACGGAAACACTTGAGGTGGTATTGATCGATGATGGGACTCTGCTTATCTACAATAAGCTGAACTTCACTTTTGCTACTTAGTCTTAAAATATACTTCGTTTTATAGTATTTAGGCCAACCGAATCCCAGAACAACAAAGTCCTACGTTCTAACAAGAAAGGCTTGTTTTAGGAGAACTCGTGTTTCGGTACATTACAGGCGAAGTCATTGGCGAGCTGCTGAAAAGCCTTATGTTGCTTGGTGAAATTTCAAGCAAGAGGATCATCCTTTAAGCGTTCAAATATATATGTCACAGTAAGGAAGCTCGAGGCGATTGACAAGCTTAGGCATGACTTCGTTATGGCAGACGGCCCATGCAAAGGATCACTCTTCAGGGCTATGGTACTGAGGCATGCACGGGAGTTCTACGGTTCTGGCTAGAAGATGTTGGAGTGGAAAAAATCTGGATCGGCACACTTCCTACAAACAGCAGAAGTCAACATATGGTGGCTAAATTAGGGTTCGTGCCGGGGGGGATTTTAACCGCGAGGATGCCGCCGAGCAGTGGCCTAGGGAGTATCGACGTAACTGCTTTTATTTTGCCGAGTATGGAGCGTTTCCAGACAGAATGGCATTCGATGTTTAGCCAACAGAAAATGTAGTAAGCAGAACTGTTTTAGTCGAGTCTAATTAGTTTAGAGACCTGAAAACTCCTCAACAAAGTTGAATGCTAGATCTGGTATCATAGGTTTTCGGTGTCTTAGGGAGACGGCACCGACAAATTGACCAGTTGTTCGCAAGTGCGCGAGGAAAGTACTCGACTTGGGAGGTGGCGTTTTCCCTTCACATAGGGCTGGATCTATAGCGCAAGCCGCTTCTTTCCTGTCAACGTCGGCGGCTGTACGGTAGCCACGGTCACCATTGTATTTGATCATGAAAGGGTTATTAAAGAGTTCAATAAGATTATCATAATCGGATGGAAGGTCTTGATTAAAAGGACGGATGACAAGACGAGAGGTGTATAGAGACATCATTACTTATGCGGACTTGGATGTTTTAATTTTTTCCATTGAAGGCCTAAGCTTATCGGTTCAAAATAGCTGTGGTATATAATTTAATTGGGAATCGCAGCGGCTTATATATTCACGACAATGCGCAACAACCTATCTGGAGCATTAGGTTAGGTTGATTCCCTAGCCAATAGGCGTCTACTGCAAATCCACACATAGATGGCAGCCTAATGTGTGGTATAAACCTTGTGCGCTCTTCGTTAACTAAGCCCACTTAAAGTCAGAACAAAGGCGTGATAAAAGTCTAGGATTCTCTCAGCCTGCTTTCTTATTTCTTCCTCATAAGAAAGTTGGTTGCAAAAGAAAGGCCACACTTGAGACATGGTCTCACCCAAGTTAGATAACGTTATCATTCCAATATTAACACTGTATGTTTAAATTAGCTGTTAACATTATGGAGGACTTTGACGAGGACTTTTAACCGGCACCGTTGACACAACCAAAGCTAGTTTTAGTAAGCATGCCTTGATTAGCCTGACTTACGTGGTAATAATAAGCTTTCTCTTGGTTCCTTAAACATATCTATTAATATAACCCTAAAGCCAAAGGCCTATCCTTAAGAATCCTTAGTGTTACTGATCTTTAGAAACGCGATCCATCACATATTCCTCTTATATAACTTCTTATTTAAGAAGGCGGTGAAGCCATTTGAATCGTGCCTCTGTCGCATCTTTTGATACGGCTGTATCTGGGGCAAATATGTCAAATCCATGAAAGCCTCCTGCCCATACATGCAACTCAGCCTGCACCCCATGCTCCCAAAGTCTAGATGCATATGCTACAGTATGATCTCTAAACGGATCAGCAGATCCCACATCGATAAATGCAGGTGGAAGGTTCGAGAGACTTTTTGCTCGGCCTGGAACCTCATAAATCGAAACATTGTCTTTACCTTTACGGTCACCCAAGAGAGATCTCCAACCAAACTCATTGGCCTCCGTCGTATAAGGTGCGATCCCAATGTATTGCTGACTAGATGGCGTATCATTGCGGTCATCTAGCATAGGACAAAGAAGCATTTGGGCAAATATCTTTGGAAAGCCCTGGTCTCTAGCTTTCAAAGTTACCGAAGCCGCAATGCCAGCGCCGGCAGAAATACCAGTAATGATTAGACGATTCGAATCAAACTTGTACTGAGTAGCCTGTTTCGCGAGCCAAACAAGTGCTTCGTAACAATCTTCGCAAGGAGCGAGTCCGGGATTCTCTGGAGCCAGTCTATAGTTTACACTAACAATGAGAGCAGCATTGATGTGTTTCATCCAAGGAACAATAACAGAAAGAGCACTATAAGCGTTGCCGGCAACCATTGCTCCTCCATGGATGTTAAAAATGGCAGGGCGATTGTCAGAGGTGCGGGTTTCGTTGGATGCCAATTGTATAATGACCAAGCTAATATCTCCACAAGGCCCTGGAATATTCACTTCTTCTATCTTGAGAAGCGGATCAGAAGAAAGTTTCTCTTTGTCGATGGCTGCTATGGGATCTGCAAATCCTCGATGAGTCGCCAGCTCACTGAAGTTGGGAGGTTCGACGATTCCCCCAAGCTCATTCTGAGCAACAGGGGGAAATATTAAATCAGGGTCATACGGTGGTCCGAGAGGAGACATTGGAAAAGATTTATAAGAGGCGAAATTTGAAAGTATGGTTTGTAAGTGTTTGAAGAGAAGTTTAGAAGATCATGCACTTTGAATGTTGTATATATACCCAAACTATAACTCTCCAATTCTATACATGACAATTGTATCCACAACAACTATGTTTTATATGCAAAACCACACTCACGCCCAGTTACTTGAAGCGGAAAAACAGATATCCAAAGAGAACATATACAATTCACATCGTTTATTATTACACTGCGATAATGCTAGCCATTAATTAAGATGACTGTGAATATGGAATGTATAGGGCAGGGATCTGACAGCTAAATGCCGTGATAATCTAAAAGAAAGTATTTAGAATAAAGGTTAATAGATAGCTCAACCTCTAACGCGGAATTCCGCAATGTTACTAATCCTAAAATGGTTGTGCCAGCTAAACAATATACGGATTTATGCTAAAGTCCGATCATTCGGAGATTAAGAATTATAATCGAGGATAGGTATGTTCATTCCGAACTTTTGTATGTTACTAGTCTATACTTATATTAAGTTACCAACTCAATAGAGTAGTATGATAAGCTGTCCACAGGGTACCCATGTAACCTTTGGACAGCTTGTCGCATCAGTCAACTCAATAGGGCTAGTTGAATCAAGAAGTGAGTTTTCTTTTCCCATTCGGTGAATAAGAACTTGGCTTGAATCCTTCCTTTGCCGTTTACCAAAGCCCAGCAGGTATCCTATGGCATTTCCCTTGTCTGATGCAGGCAGAGAAAAGGGAAAGCATATAGTCTCATCTAGATGCGCGCAAGTCATCTAATGCCTTCGTCATCACTATCCTCATTAAATAGCATGTTGAAGGCAGATAATACAGCATTGGTCTGAAACACCTTGTTGTATTTAAAGATCATGGTTAAGAAGATGTTGAGACGCAGCCTGCAGGGTTGTAAATTCGTTACTAAATTAGCTACTATGGACGAATTCTTTAGTAACGAAGCTAATTTCGCTTTCTATAGATTAGATTTCGTTTCTTCAGTGCCTTGAGGAAAACAAAGCGAAAATAGGTTAGTTTCGTTACTGGAGAAAACTTAAGAAAATTCTTTATTAGTAGCTGAAAACTAAATTGATTTTTAGTAACGAAGCGAAAGACGAAAAAATACTAACTGATTATACAACCCTGGACGCAGGGTAGGACTCTATAGCTGAAGGTCGAAGATTCTCTGCAGAAGCTATAGATTGTAAGTCTTTGTAGCGCTTTTGTGCATCCTCGATGTTCTTAGCAATGATTACGTATTCGAAGTGGTAGGTACTAATCTTTTTTGTGACCTGAGAACAGACAACACAATCTCTCTCTAAGAGGGGTCGACGTTCATATAATATTCTTAAAAAATTTATTATCAGAGGCCCTTTCTAGCTGTATTTATCACCGGTATCTCTAAAAGTCAAAACATTTATCCTTACCGATAAAGTCACGTTGGAGGAGTACTATATAAGATGATAATGACCAAGATAGCGGAATAATTTATTGCTGCTATAAGTCTCAAAGGGACCCTCGTGAGTGAAAGTATAAAGGCTCTCCCAATTTCTCATCTGAACAACTAACATACAAAATTACACAACTAAGACAGCATTGACGTAGTTTCCAGTTAGGGTAAACGAATATTGTCCTCCAGGACTCGTTACCTGCGTCTCGGTCCAGACACTCTGCGTGTTTCCCAGAGTATTGGTGCTATACATGTTTGGAGCAGTCAAAGTCTTTAAAGTTGCGACGCCGGTTTTCCCTGGGATCACCACCGTGACTGGAGTCGAGGCTGCACCACCATAGTTGACAATCTTGACAAAGTATGTTCCCGCGTCATTCTTTGTGGCAGACCAATACAGCGGCCCATACCCCACATTTCCGGAGACTGCGGCAGTCTCGGTGCCAACATTAGTGAAGAAGAGCTTGGACACGTAGTAACTCATGGATCGGACAAGGGCGTTGGGAGAGTGTTTGATGATGGCAACGTTGTCTGGCTCGTCACGTAGACTCTTGATTAGTGCGCCATGGCATATTCCAACAATGAGGTCCGCATTCCTTTCTAATCCTAGGAAATAGATGGCCTCGGACGTTGCAGATTGCAATGTTGGGTTGTCCAGCTGGTTTGGGTTGACGTGTTGGGCATCATAGATGGCAGCGTATTCACCTACCAGGACAGGCTGACTACGAGGGGCATGGTCGTAGCCACCAAACTTGCCAACCATGTCATCCACGGATAGATAATCATGGAGATCCTGGATAACACCAGCGGGCATCGAGGGGTTGGTGAAATATCCGGACCAGATGGACGAAATGATCTTCATATTCGGGTACGCATTTTTGATGGCGTCGTGGAACGCATTGAAGCGATATCCTAAATATGGTTACTCATACAATCCATACAAGAAGCTCATCTGTGAGAACCTACCAACATAGCTGGGAATGCCGCCATTGAGGAAGTCCTCATTGCTAATTTCGACATAGTTGATGGTAAAAGGCTCTGGATACCCTAATGAAGCCCTTAGGCTGCCCCAAGTTGATGTAGACGGACCCTACAATAGATTAGAAACAGTATTGACCAAGTATAGGGATGGCTGTATATACCAGTAGAAACTCTAACTCATTGAGAACATCGTCTACATATGGCTCCAAGTCTGCCTCGGAGATAATCTCGCCATCCAGATACAAACCGCCCCATACAGCCAGTATCGGCTCGAGACTCATGTCAATGCACCACTACCAGTTTATTATCAGAGATGAATCGCCAGACTTGAAGTATTGAGTAAGCCTTACCTGCATCATTTCCAAAAGTCCAAGTCCATCAGTGTTGACATAACCCCAGGTCCCCGGACGTCCGGGGCGGTTGATGATTGGGCCAATGGTTTCATTCCACTTCCACCTGTATGGAGAAGCAATTCCTTCGAGGTTGTTCCCCCCTGGTAGGCGGAGGAACTTGCCACCCAGTTCATCGAGGGCTTCAGAGAGGTCCATCCGCAGCCCGTTGTTTGAGTTTTTGAAGGTCTGCTGAAATACGCTGATCATCTGGAAACGAAGGCTTTGGCCCGCGGTGGTAGCGCCATCGAAGGTGAGGTGGAAAGTGTTTTTCTCATCTGGTGCGGAAGCCTGCGTAGTGAAGGTTTGTGCATACGGGACCCAACTGTTAGCCTCCGTTTGGTCGACTTGAAAAGTGGTGCTCCCAAGCATGGAGTTGGTTGTATTGCTCCAGAAAGCCGCCAAGATCTCGCCCTTGTAGTTGCCACGGAGGTAGAAATTGGCTGCATAGCGTGTGGTGGTTGTTATGTTCATGCCCCCGTATCCCTCGTTCCAAAATCCAGTTGGGCCGGTAGCGCCCTGAGCGACATCAACCCTCATTTGCCAAGGGAGAGCGCTGGTCAGAAATGGTGCCTCATTGTCGAGGGTTAGAGTATCGGACCCTCCCGTGTGCCAATACTGAAGAGTTTGATACGGGCCCTGGTTATTGAATACAGAAGTGCCTTGAAAGGCGCGATTCTGTATCAGTTCCGAGTACAAACCTCCATCCCCAGAGTGATAGACATCCTAAGAATAGTTAGTTTCAAGTCTTTCAGTCAATCAGATTTTGGTACAAACCTCATAGAGAAGACCGTACAAGATAGGACTAGTTGCATTGCCCTGCGCAGTAGACACGGTAAGGGTCACTGCGTGGGCTGCTGTGGATGCAATTACCAGCAAGGTCAAAAGTCTAGAGAAGTTGTAGACCATGGTGATTGTACAGAGAATGCCTAATGACACATCGCGACGCTACTTTATATAACTTGGCATACCGCGCTCGCCACACGCGGCAAAGGTCAGCCACTAGTACAACCACGAGGAAGCAGTCAGGCCCAAAAGATGGAACTGAGCATAAGGATGATGGGGTTGGTGGTTGAATCCTTTCGGCCTCATTTTCCGTTTGTGTGCTAAATACTGAACATTTGCTGAATATTGCTTCTCTCGCTGTTAGATAGCTCCGTGATGCTCACCACGAGCCAAGAGCGGCGTTCGCTTTCGGTGCAGCTCCAGCCGAGTGCACACAGTATCTATAATAATATCATAGCCCCTCATAGAATTAGCTCTCTCCAAAGTGGATTTCGGTAAAGCAGATCTAAAGACATGGTAAGGAAGGCGACGTGGATGCAGTCATAGTTAGTTGACATTCCGTTAGACCCAGGTGTAGAGTAGCATTAGGCAGCCAAGCTCGGTGTTAGCATTTGTACTCCTACTCAACATAAGCGCTGTTCCTCAGTAAAATGAAATGGCTTTAGCGCTAACAAGTAGTCTGAGGTGGGGTTGTTCGATTAAATAGACGTTGGGCATGAGTTTAGGATCCTGTTTGGGTATGCTGCTTGTAAATGGTATAAGCAAATCCATTGATCCTGCTACGGAGCACACAAATCCAATTGCCAATTAAGGTTAGTTTGTTGCTGTTAAACCTGGCTAGTGGCTCTAGGCAGTCTTTTTCCCCCTTAAAAGCAGCGTTCTTAACTTAGCGCTATAGCTGTTAGAAAGGCTCTCTAGCAAACCGAGGCTAGAGCTTGGCTTCATTACTCCTCGAAGTGGGAGCGAACGATCATAAGAGTTTCGGCATCTCGCAAAGTTGTGCATTGCACAATACGAGTGAGACGCAATTCGGCAGACAAGAAGTACTAATAAGAGTTAAACCTAAGGAAGAACCTCTACCAACTACAACAAAAGTGCCTATGCGCCTCTATGTCTCTTTACATCTCTCTTTCTCGTGCACGAAACTCTCATAAAAAATTGATTCCCCTGCTCAAGTTGTAAGATGTCTAAAAAGATCACCATCATGCTTTCACGCCTGTGTCTTGCTAAATAAATACATCAAATACGATTTCATAGAAAACACTAGTCTCGATTCATACTCGATGGCACAAGGTCTCTAGCGAGCCGCGCGATTCTCCTCCACTTTTCGTTATTCTTCGTGTCACTGTTTACGCTAATGACACTGCTAATGTCCTTAAAGAAGCTCTCTACTTCCAAGTTCTTGCCCACTCTATCATTGCCTGTGTACCTAAAGCTCACCGTGTCAAAAGCTTGTTTCATGTTTGAAAAGCTCTTTATAGTTTGTACCGAGTCTTTATCTATTGCGTTTGGCTCATTCGGGTTATGGTGGTAATGGTTGTATATAGCCCCAAGTCGAACGCAATGAATGATAAGAGCTCCAAGTCCAGCTGCCAGAGCCGTGGCCACCGAAGATCCAGTTATCGGTGCGTCATCTTTCTCTTCGATAATATCATCAGATCGCAAATTCACTTTGTGCCCCGGAAGGATGAAATCCACGTCGGTGGGACTGCCCATCCAGCCATATGCTTCGCCGTCAGCTTTGGCGGCCCCGATTCTGAAGATAGAATTGGATATCGCGCTGTAGCCAAACGGATAGTACTTGCTTAAAATGGAGTGATTGGATTGGCCGATGTCGGGCGCAGAGCAAAATATAAGGGAGCTTTTGGCAGCGCGCTCAAGAGCTTTTTGCAACCGGTTGATGTGATGTATGTTGCTGTTCTTGGGATCATCTGATCTTTGTACTGTCCATGAGATGGAGATGATATCGAACCCGCGGTTTGCTGCAAATTCTACAGCCTGCATGAAACATCCAAGTCAGTATTATTATAACCATATTTATAATTTTTATATTTGTTTGTTCTTCTTACATCAGCAGCACTTTCGGCAGTAAAGCTTGCCTTCTCTCCTGCTTGGCGGATAACACCTAGTTTGCAGACATATATTTTCACCATGGGGCAGACACGGCCGATCATGTAAGCCATAATAGTACCGTGGCCCGTAGTAGAACCATGGAATGGATCTGATGCATTGCCAATGGGAAAATTGCGCCCGGTGTCAAGTTTGGTAGCAACTGCCTCGTGCATGAAATTTACTCCATCATCGATTAAAGCGACTGTGATATCTTTTCTTAATTCTTGTGGCAGTGGCTCTGAATGCAAGTAATCTTCTGGGGCTCCATCAGGAGGCTCGAGATTAAATATTCCATTTGCAAATTCATCCATAATTTCGAGCCAACGGTGGCTATCAATTTGCGTGCTCTTTGTGGCGTCCTTAGATAGGATAGACGTAGATTGTGCGAGCTTGCTCCGGTTACTCGGCTGGTGATGTATAACATGGATGTTAGCCTTTGCGTCCCTATTTTTGACAAGGCGTTCCTTAAAATCTTTCATGTTCTGTGTCGAGCGTATAGACGAATCAAGCCCATTCTATCTCCCAAGTTAGACAATGGCAAATTTTCATGTTACCTGTATCATTGCTTACTTCTTTTTCATATATATGGATCCGACTAAGACTTGTTATTTTGACCAGACCGTCTGGTTCGCTCCAAGATCTGAGAATCGCGTTGTTGCCACTCCACTGGAGGTGCAGTTCGCGGAGATTACTTTGTGATGAGGCTGTCTGAATCGTCCGCGGGTCCAAATCCTCTTTGCGCCAGTCTAGGATCTCGATATCAAATCGCTTCAGCGCTCCTTCTATAACTTCATCGCTGTGTGAAGGTGAAGTGCCATGTCTATCTTCGACAGTTACTTTAATAATATTTCTGACTCCACAGACCCATAGCCAATTGAAGAAGGGGGCCATGTCTCTTCGCCCAGTTCCTGGATTGGCTTTTTCCTTCTTGCTACTAATTTTGACCTCGTCAAGCTCTATCCAGCGAAATTTCACATATAAGAGGACGTCATTGAACTTGAAGTTGGCGTAGTTCTTTTCAAATTCGTCAAACGTAATTTTTCTACTGTTCTGATGTGCCTCGGCCGGGAATTCAAAGCAAATTTGCATATCTGTAAAGAAATCATGGTTTAGTCTCATGTCGTCCCGAATGTGGCACGACATATATGTACTGACCTTCTTTATTTTCCCCAAATAAGAATTCTATCGCAGAATCATGGGTGCGTGTCGGAATTTCCAAGTGAGTTGATCTATTTTGACCGTTTAAATCCTCCTCCTCCTGTTTGTATATCGAGCGAAAGTAGTGAAGTTTCAGCTCTTTAGCAATGAAATCAGCAATCTCAGCCAGCGGTGTCTCTTTTTTAATACTCGCAAGTTCCTGGGAAGTTTGAAGATTTTTTAACTCTTTTAAAGCCTCTTTCTCATCGTTGCCTCTAATAGACTTCATAGCGATGGAAATACTAGACGAAGAATGCGAATTCGGTCGAGAAATGTGACGGGTTTCATTAGCCTGGTATAGAGCTGATGCCCGCTCTGTATTCTCGGCCAAGGGTACAACGGCAACTTTCTTCTTCACGTTATTCATTCTGTGCAAACTATTACGAATATGGTCCTGTTTTGGGAGATCTTCTTGCTTCTTTGGATCTATCAGTTCGGACTCTTCATTTTTTGGTTCATCTGGCTTATCGGAGCGAGTATTTAGGTAATTTTTGAATGTCGCACGCTTCTTTGGCGTCTTTTTCCGGCTTTTCTTATCTTGGCTTGCGTTATCGATTTTCCTGTTCTGTTTCTCAGATCCAGCCATCTCGTGGTTTTTTCTTGTGCTAAGGTGGTATTGATAAACCGAAAAGAAGTCCGGACTCGCCGACTTCTGGTCGAAAGCACCATCGCTACGCTCTATGAGGGTGCATATCATCTGGCGTCTTGATGGAGTACAGTGTTCATAAGCTACCGCGCGATGAAGCGGAGTAAGTCCTTCTTTCTCTGCGGCCATGAGACCTGCCATAGAAACTTTGCTAATAAGTCTTATGGTGGTTTCAACATTTAAGTCGCGTTTGATGGCCGTATGTATACAATTTTCTTTATGCAAATTAGGCGCGGCAATAACCGTTTCCAAACGTGAAAGGTCAATGTCACTGTTAATAACAGCCTCGATGAAGTCAACCTTTGATTCATAGACTGCGATCAGAAGTGCTCCTCTATGAGCAATATCTTGTGCATCTAATAGTTCAGGGAGGCTTTCGGTGAGAAATTTGACCAATTCAAGATCGCGTTTTGTCAGCGATTGTTCTTTTGCCATTTTGCTAAGAAGATTCCACTTTTCATTTTCGAATAGTTTATCCTCCTCCGGATCCATTCTACAGTACTTCTTAATGAATCGCGAATATTCTTTGATAAGCTGTTTCTTCTGAGCCTCGGTGAAATGCTCCAAATCTGCAGATTTAATGCTATCATGTATTGCGTGTAACTTCGTGTCGGGATCAATTCTCGCGGCATAGTGATCGTCTTCGTCTTCGTCTTCGTCTTCGTCGTCTTCATCATCGTCTTCGTCTTCGTCATACTGATCGCTGCTATCGGAGTCGCGATTATAGTCATTATATTCATCGTCATCGGCAACGGCGGTACCACCGCTACCGCCATTGTTAGCCTGTAGCGAGTTGGTAGCAGAGAAACTGTTCATGGCTTCGAAATTTGAAGACTTTTTCGTTCTTATTTCTAGTGTAAAGATCTTTATTCTGGAGACTCCGTACTGAGTTCCCGGTATAAATAGCAGCCGCTTACATAGATGTATAATAGAAGCATGCAATCTGAACCTACTGTGGGAGAGGCCTGTAGAAGTAATACCTTTTTACTATGTGTAGATGCATATACAGATACATAAGCAGTGTACATCTACATGTATGTAAACAGGCATCTTACACAGATTAATTCGGGTGCTGATAAGGTGCCACTTCTCGACAGCGGCTACTCCGTACAGCCGCACTCTACAACGTTATCGCCCAATGACAATATGCGTTGAATATATTAGCACACCCTTTCGTCCACATTCCGACACCAATAAAACTCAGTAAATGCTCCTGCGCAAGGTTTTACATAACAGGCTAAATTTGATCGATATGACAATCTAACATCGACTACGGAGTACTCCGTAGATAGATCTTTGGAGAATACAGAGCACGACAGAAAACAATATGCAAGCTTTATATCAGCTAAATGTAAGCACATGGTCGACCTACCAAGCTTTACTTAGCAATATCATTCTTCTTTAACCTCTAGAATAGTCATATACGTTACATGCGACAAAGATTTCAAGTCAAGCGAGCCCAAGTTGTTGATGTCATATTCGCAAAGTCTGTTAGTGCTTGGTGGCTCCCTCTCTGGGTTGTACCAAACGTCGTCGTCTTTGGGATGGGTCTTGAAAACGCTGCCCATCTTGGTCATGACATCAGCTTCCACCTTGATAGTAATATTCGCTTTGAAGTGTTTCATGTCTCGTCGTTTAAGTAGCACTGCGGCTTGCATGGTTGTCACCACTCCTGTCTTTGCCGATGCATTTTCCCACAGGGTCCACGACACGCTGTTTTTGCCCCCCCACGTACGGCCTCTTAAGTCGACCGATCCTCTCACCATCGTGGCATCCGTTGTATCCCGGTCAATACTCTTTTCAGCTTTCAACTCCCCACCTATCTGCATGCCAGCAAATCCTCCTCCCAGGCTAGCCCCTCCGCTTCGGACAAGCGTCTCGTGCTGTGTAGTTGGTTGCACTCGAAACGTCCCTTTCGGATGCATAGCCTCCACAAGAGGGTCACGTCCTCCTCTTTCCATCGCGGCGAATTGAATAATAATATTCGCCTGCTTGATCCGGCGTGCTATGCCATTAGGGCTAAATTGAAACTCAAAGACCAGTAAGGTGCATGGATCCTCGGAGCTATCAGAGTAGTACCCATGGACAATGTCTTTGTGCTCACATCGCACATCGACTTTGCCTTTGCGCTCGATGATATTATCTCGTTGAAATGGCGCGTCTGGATCGTTCTTGGTGTGGAAGGAGGAAGAATCTCCCGTCGGGTAGAGCGAAATGTCAAAAACAGAGACGTCTTCCGAAGACGATAACTGATCCATTGTGCATTTATGAGTTGGTTGAGTTAGGCCTATACTCCGAGTATGCTATCAACGTCAAACATGAGACATTGCTGCGATGATTTATATGTCTGAAAGTACTATAAAATGCGATGAGACGTGGGTAGCCGCAATACCGCATGCAACTAGGTTTAAAACATTGTGAGGCTCTTAAAATGCCTAGCCGGGCCGATAAGTATGATAGAAGAGGGTGCGTTAATATATATGCACCTGAAACAAAGATACTTATTCGGTGGATAATAAGGTACCGGTACTTTTCTTATATCAAGATCCCCATTATAAATTGATATAACCAGACCCATGGTTGGGAAACGCAGTATGAAATATGCAGTAACCCCACGGAGCTTGTGCCAGACATACTGAATTATTGAAAATTCATTTACCTATCCCTATGAGATATTAAATCTTCTAGAGCTCCATTATGGCCAACTACGGCCTCAGATGTCTCGTCAATCCAGACATCGAAGATGAAGAAAGTACAGACGGCACTGAAAATGCCGGGAAATTCGTTGAGTGCGTGGATATTGAGTTTGGCCAATAAAAGGTACATTTCTTAAGACTAATCTATAATACACGTAGTGTTATAGCAATATGCGGGCGCAAATATACCAGCGAAGGAATATCGCAGACCGATTCCACTGCTTATTTTGCTGGCATAGACGATGGGTTGGCATCGGTCTTCGATCTTTTCTTACCAGAAGCGCGGTGTTCAATTTTTAGCTATGATCTAGAGGATTTATTCATGCGACAAGGCATTCGGGATATTGCCATTCACCTTCTTGAAGCTATCTTGGAGCTGGAAGGATTCAGAGGCAAAGTACCATATCAATAACCTCCGATATCATGTTTATATGCTAATAATTTGATGAATAAGAACCGAGATATCGTATTTGTCTGTCGCGATGTCGGTGGAATTGTTGTGAAAGAGGTATAGCACATATCTGGCGCCTCACTTTGCGGGCCCAAACAAACTAAATCGATCTTGAAGGCCATGAGTATAGCTACATTCAGCGACCCTCGGTTCAAGGATATATCGAACAGCACTAGCTGTATCGTAAGCTTTTATCTAAATTATCCAAAGATTGGGATTTTTATTCTTTACTCATATACTATAGATATTTCTTGGATGCCCACATCGCTACTTAAGCATTCGTAGCTTGGAGGAAAGCTACCAAAGGTTGTTCAAAGGGGAAGATCCAGCGCCGTTTAAACTTTCTTCAGCCTTGGCAAATAGTCTTGCTATCTCAACCATCACTGTGAATCAAAGTTTCCTGAACACGGGATTGCTCCTCCGCATTATACTAGTCAACGTTTATTCGCAAAATGAAGACATTCGCGAAAGCGTACGTAGCCTCACTGACTTGAAAATTATTCAAATAACGCTAACAAAGAATAGATTTTCAATCCAAATGAGACAACCATGCTTATACATGAAAATAAAAATAATACTAAGCAGTTTCAATGGGCCGACACGAGACCACATCGCAATATGGAACTACAAGGTCTGGCGTTATCTGACTGGGATATTCCGCATCTAAGAAAGGCAATTTTTGAGGGAATCTCAATCCCAGGTGTACTCCCACTTCTTCTCCCGCAGGTCAATCCGCAAGTGGCAGATACGTCTTTGGCGACAAGGCAGGACTTACAAGGGAGCCTATCTACATTATTGGACTCAGATATATTTCGAGACTGGGAAAGAAAGGCCATACCAGGCTATCTTATGATATATGATACATGCAACGCTCAGGCTATCGCTACGTCAGTCTATACCCACCTTCTGGCCGAATCGTCTCAAGAGGAGATTGTTCAATTCTACGAGTTTCGATCATGGGACGACAGATATAACTCGATTGAGTCGATGCTGTGTACATTCCTAGCTGAAATCTCACGATTCAGTGTTGGCCCGTGGCAAAAACATCTACAAGTGTTACGAGACGAAAGTTTGAGATTTAAAACTTGGTCGGTAGAGCATCTACTTTCAGTCTACTATGATTGCATATTAGATTGCCATCTCTACAAGATTAAATGGGTTTTAGTTAATCTCGAGGAGACTATCCACTCATATCATCAGCTGCTAACAAATCTCGGTCAATTCCTCACTAACTCGGACCTCAAATTCGACGTAGTCATAGTGAATCGATATCGGATAGAGCTGAGCCCTCACGAAGATTGTTTCAATATTATATCCTCCAACGGTTGCAACAGGCCATTGCACTGGAGTGAGACGAATATGACTCTAAGTCCAGCTATCGACATAAACTTGACATTGGATAGCGGAATCGAAGAGCGCAAACATGAACAGGCTACAACTACTCCGAATGGCGACGGTAATATAAATTTTGACCAAGAACTCCTGCAGTGCATAATTCAAGGTCCAAGTTTGTTCCGTGCGAAAAGTCAGCTACAGAAAGTCTTTCTTGAATGCAGAAGAGATACAGATCTTTGGCAAATGGTGGTTACATGGCTTAAAGCAAAAGCCACCAGCCTACCACCGATGGACTTGCAACTTCAAATGGGCAACCTCTTTCCGATTTCAAACGAAAAGATATTTTCATGGTTATGTTTGCCACTATCTGACTCTATTGAGTCTGAGAATTATATGGCTACGGCATTTGGACTACTACTTCACTCTTTTCGAGCTCTCACAAATTCTGAGCTTGAACACTTAGAAAAGGCTACTGGCTACGGTGCAAAGATAGGCCGCCCATTGGATACTCATTCATATGACTTCCACTCAAGCAGGACTTTGGATGTACTGGCAGGACTAACGCACATACAGGGAGACGAAATTCAGTTCTCACATGTCCAGTTCCGAGATTTTCTTACAACTCAGGCAAAAAATGGACATCAGGCATTTAAATTCGCTACTGAAGATGGAGCCAAGCTTGCACACATGCACATCGCCATTTGGTGTCTGGAAGTTATGAGTAAAGCAACGTCCTTGGATTGGCTGCGCTACCAGACAAATGATGAAAATTTGACACTCCTGGAATCACGCCAAGATTTTCTATCGTACGCCATTATGCATTGGGTACAGCATATAAAAGCAGCCGGAACGGAAGCGATGAAGCTGGACTTGGTCAAGGAATTTCTTGAAGATCAGGCGACTCTCAACTTATGGACAAAGGCTTATTGGAGCCACTCAAACCTAGCAACAAGAGGCAATGCCGAATCTTTCAGCACACTCGCTATTTTTGCAGAGAATGCCGCGGATCAACTCCTGTCTACATCTATGGATGCACACCGATACCTACCGTCTTTCCAAAAACAGTGTTTCCATGCGCTGAGAACAGCTGCTAGAATGGGCCACTCTCAGATTGTGCACACCTTAAAAGAGCACCAGACTTTTGATTGCGAACCTCTTGATAACCTTCTATTTTGCTGCTTTGCATCAAGAAACCTAGACCCCCAAATCACAAAAGACTTTCTTCAACTCGCAAAAGAGAGGCCAGAAGGACTTAAGGACCCTCTAGCCGTCTTGTGCTGGGCGTCATTTTATGGTCTCGAAGATGCTGTGAAATTTTTACTGCCTTTGGTATCGTATAATTGTTTAGAATCAGAAAATGAAGTCAGTATGATTCCAATACGATTTTCATTCAGAGGCGACTGTATACAAGTCGACCACAATCCCCAGATTGCCAGAAGACTCATCGCAGCCGCCAGCGAGCGGGTAAGCTCACAGCATCTACAAATGGCATGTAAGTTAGGCATCATAGAGGTAATTCCCTTTCTCAGTGGCATGATATCATCAAGCGACAGCGACGATGATTACGATGAAGTGATACGGCCTACATGGTTTCACACAGCAATAGACATTAGTGTGAGAAGTGGACATAGTCATTTTCTTAAACAGCTACTTCAAGTCGACCCGTCAAAGAAGAATTGGCACGAAGCTGACTCAATTAAACACTTAACCGATGCCATCACAAAAGGCAAATTCAAATGCTTCAGTGAACTTGCTTCTCACCTAGGATCAGAAACTCTGAAACAGATGATCAGTAGTCTGTTAGAAGCCGCCATTCAAGCTCACGCAACGCCTATAGTTCAGTATTTGCTGGGATTCTCGATGATAACAGAACTTGAGTCTATTTCGGTCTTAATATCGTATGCCGTTCAGGAAGGCGAACAAGCAGCCAAAATCCTGGAAATCTTGGTACAAGAGGGTCTTAAAATCTGCGAAAAAGGGTCCTATATTGAGGAAATTATTACTATGGTCAACCCTGTGATTAGAAGTGGCAATGCAAAGCTCGTATCACTCTTGCTCGAAAAAGGGCCTTCTCTAGATTCACCTGCTTGGGATAAAAAATATCCTCTATTCTATGCAGCTATGAGAGGTAAAAAAGATATAGTCAAGAATTTACTTGCGGCAAAAGCGGACCCCAATGTCGTTGGGGATAAAGACGGCTGGAGACCTATACATGCTGCTTACGATAACCCGGAAATCCTAGAGATGTTACTTGAAGCTGGTGCTTCCAAATCTGTAAATGCCACAGATAATTCAGGCAAAACAGCACTTTTTTACGCCTGCCGATGGGGTTATTGCAATTCTGTTAGGGTGCTTCTCAAGTTTGGCGCCAAGACGTGTTGCTACATCGACCGTGAGACGGAGCTATCCATTGCTGTGCTCTCTGGAAAACCTGAAGTTGCTTCATTACTCCTCGAAGTGGGAATGAATCCCTTGAAATATTCCGCAGCAAACCTAAAAAGCCCTCTACTACACTACTGTGTCCGACAAAATCTCGTTGACCTACTAAAAATGTTGCTAAGCTACAATTTTGACGTCAACGAAAGAGACGAAAACGGATTTGTAGCATTGCATTACATTGGCAGCATGACCACCAAATCTGTTCTCGAGATCCTTATTCGTCGTGGTGCGAGTACAAACTTAACAGCCAATATCGGCGATACACCACTTTTGTCGGCGATACAGTGTCAGAACAACGAAGCGGTTGAATATCTTCTTTCCAAGGGCGCCGATGTCAATATGCCTACTGGACTTTACGGCACGTCTCTGAATATGGCGTGTTACTTAGGGACACTTGAGAGCGTCAAAAGATTAGTGGAAGAAAAGGCAAATGTGAATTTCAATTATGCTGGTCTCTATGGAACTCCGCTCCATTCCGCAATACTGCGCCCCGATGATGACGAGAAACATGGCATCATTGAATACCTTCTCAACAGAAAAGAGCTCGATCTAAACCAGAGCGCTTCTTGGTGGGGTGGTTATTTGGGCCTTGCGAGTCTATGCTGCAATTTGAATCTGCTTAGCACTCTGACAGCCAAACACAGTACAAAAATAAATGAAGAAGATAATATTGGTAGAAGACCAATTCACTTCGCTCTATACAGAACGCTTGACCATGTCAAGCACCTTGTCAGCATGGGCGCAGAAGTCGAGGCAACTGATCGGATGAAACGAAACGCTCTTCATTGTGCTGTAGTTAGCGGTCGCCTAGACATAGTAAAATATGTTTTGGCCAAAAATTCGGATCTCGTAAAGAGTCGTGACATAGATAACTGGACTCCTCTCATGTGGGCGGTCAGGATATGTGGAAGGTGGAACACGAGATCCAATAACAAGCTGGACATCATCAAAGCGCTCCTAAATCACGGAGCAGATCGTACAGTTGAAGGAGAAGGCCTAGGGCGAACGTGGACTGCCTATGAGCTCGCCTGGTATTATAGTCTCAAGAAAGAAATCATCGACATTGTTACGCCAACTCCCGAAGAGCTTCAGAGAGTTGACGACAAAGAACGCAGCGCTTTATGGGCGTACAGAATGAAATCACGTAAATTGAAAGGGCTAGGTGTTCCGTCTGATAGCTATTGTGATGCCTGCTTAATGGTACGTCTCAGAAAACAACAAATTGATGCAGATTCCGGAAATTGGTGACGCTAACGACATATTTCACAGATGCTCAAAGGCATAAGCCATAATTGTGGGGTTTGCGGAAACTTCTGTCTCTGCTTTAAATGCTATCGATCGCGGAACTTGATTCATGCAGGGCACACTTTTTATGTATGGAGAAAAGACGAAGAATACGAAGAGTATGTAGACACAGATCTCAGTAGTAATGCGTCTGACTCCGAGGGGAGTATTAGCGATTAGTATCCTACAGAGTTGAAGGATACCTCTGGTCTAGCTCGATAACCTTGATTTAATTGGATATCTTTAACTTTGCTGAATATCATAGTTACCTTAGAAAAGGTAACGTCACGTATAGTTTCTTAATTCTCTGACTTTGCACCAATGAGGTTTCTACACCTTTTGCGAAGCCTATCTAAAATGTCGCCGTATACGCACAATCTAGTGAAAAACTGTTCATGTGGTAGTATAGGATTATGTATAGAGACGACTATTGGCCCTCGCAAGGCTTCGATATATGAAGGTTGACTGATATCCATTCGCTATTGGAGATCACCCCTGCTACGTGTATCCAATTCCAATCCTGGACAAACTGATTTCTGGGGCCAATCAGTTGCTAGAATTATATATTAAGGGCAGTGTATGCTGCAAGCCAATGAGACGCTTGCAATTCCGTTCTTATCGCTGTGATGCCTAACCCCGCTTCAAATTCTCATCCGCGCTTTCCTTCACCAAACGTGTTTCTCGACGATATGAATGAAGCGAGCCTATCGGATAAATTGAGGAGGAAATGGGGTAAATTGCGGCAGCGTGGACGGTCCCCTCGAGAAGGCCCTCTGCTAACAGCAAATCCACCCTTCACGCCTCCATCAACCTCTCGGCCTTTCACACCATCCAGCATACCTCCATCGTCAGCATCGCTTCCCTCAGCTACTGAGGAATCAACGCCAGTTACTGCAGCTGAACAGTCAAATTTCCTTACAAGCCTTTGGAGCGAAGCCTTCCAAAAAGCAAACAATGAAACCAAAAAATGGATTCGAGAGCATAAGCTCGATCTTTCAGAGCAGGCGAACCCGGGAGGTCATATTAAAGATATCATTCACCTTATCGAGAGCAACACAATAGTTACGGAGAATGACAGCCCCTTAAAAATTGAAATCGGTTATCAGAAAATCGTCTTCCGCGAATACATCGCTGGCGTTGTTTCATTCCTTACAATGGCGGGTGATGTCGCTATAAACTTCGCACCACCACAAGCTTCCGCGCCTTGGGCTGTCGTAAAGGCAGTTCTAAAAGTAAGTGCATGTAGCCACATGCATAGTAGCTCTAAAATCTCTGAATCTAATTGTCGATATTAACTGAGGTCAGATTCCAGTCAAGCAAAACGAGCAGATGGCAGCCCTTGCCGGGACCGTCCAGTGGTTTACTCGCATTGTCCGCAAAGGCCAGATATATGAGCTATTATACAATACGAAAACAACTGATGAAAACGCCGTGTTAAGCTTGCATGACACCCTTTTGGATTTATATATCGCGGCGATAGAGCTTTTAGTTCGATCTGATAGCTTATTTACTAGCGGGATGGCCAAACAAACGCTCAATGCCATTCTAAGGCCTGAACAAGCTACAGGCCTTGTTGCAGACTTGTTTAAAAAGGAACAGAAGCTGTCATTAGAGATCCAGAGCTGCGAGGCTTCGCGAAGCTCTAGAGCCGGCCAACAAGCAGATGAGAAAACAGAAGAGCTACTAATAAAATTGAACAAGCTATCGTCACCACTAGTACGGATCGACAAGGGAGTGGCAGACATTTTAGAAAAGATTAACGAGGACCGATTGAGGGAACTTCTACAATTTATTTGTTCGGAAGGACACGGAAAAAGTCACGCTGATATTGCGGATTCAAGAATAGAAGATACGGGTGATTGGCTGATGAAATGTGAAGGATTTCTCGCCTGGCAAGCGATACCTTCATCTTCAACTTTATTGTGGCTCAAAGGAACCGGTAAGTCGACTTAATACCAATTCCTCTATGCGTAAATAAATTAACACTTTTTAATTTTAACAAATACTAGTTGGCACTGGCAAGACATATCTCACCTGGCGAGTGATTGACTACGTGAAAAAGATATTAGAAGAATCGTCTTATAATGAAGGATTTGCTTTTTTCTATTGCAATCGATCGGGGACTTCACTGCAAGATCCTTTAGTCATCCTTAGAAGCTTCGTTCGCCAGTTGTTTGACAAAACAAACGAATATAGCTACAGTCGCCTGATCCAGAAATGTGATACAGCTAAAGATGAAGGGCGGGGTCTAAGTCTTAAGGACTGCAGAGAGCTAATCCTGGAATTTATAAATATCTATTCAAAGACAACCATTATTCTCGATGCTTTAGACGAATCTAGCATCACGAGTACGAATCATAATCTGGCAGAGATTTTCATCGATATAATGGAGAAGGCAAAAAAACCAGTTAAGATCTTCATATCTAGTCGCCCAGACCGTGAATACTTGGAGGCATTTGAAGCCAGCGCTACAATCACTGTCGATGCTGGCAATCAACAAGACGATATTAAGAAATACCTAGAAGAGAGACTCTACTCGACTTCATCCTTTAAACAACGTCAGGAAGAAACTCAGAGATTGATCAGGGATGTCTTTTGTTCACGAAACAGCAGCATGTGAGCTAAGTTCTTGAAAATTCATCTCCTTTTGATTGAGCACTAACCAGAATTTGGTGCACAGGTTCCGATGGGTTCATCTACAGGTCCAAAGACTCCAAAGCTACACATCCTATGATTCGGTCAAAGCGTGGGCCACTACACTGCCCAGCACTCTGACAGAAGCGTATGATCAGCTGTTCGACGATATGAGAAAGCACGACGAACATGACGTGGCTTTGGCTGAGCGTGCCATTAAGTGGGTGCTGTGCTCCATTGAGCCGCTTGACTCTGAAGTTCTATTAGAAGCCATCCGTTATTCGCTTGAAGGGATAGCAGTGGTGCAAAAAGAAAAACAGACTGAGCAACAAATTTTAGCCCTTTGCCGGGATCTCTTAACCATTGATCCAGAAAGGCAAGTGTGGATGCTGCCACATGCTTCTGTTGCTGAATATTTTGAATTTAAAGGCATAGTTCTAGCAGAGTGCGATTTATTTATTTCCAAGGTATCACTTGACTGTCTTACACGCTTTAGGTGGAAGATTCCAAAGTCTGAATATTGGTATCAGCCATTTCAGAGCTTCGAAGAATATGTTACATACACATGGTTCCTGCATATCCAGCGATACGACAAATGGTTGGGCTTAACAGAAGGCGCAAATGCAGACCCAGAGCTTATGGTAACCCTCAAACGCTTTCTCGGGTCGCCAGAAGAAAGCAGTGACTACTATAGAGAATGGATTGGCAACCTTACCAATGGACGTGACGGACTTAGGGACAAGGATTGTCTAATACCTGGTAATATGGCCTTATTTGTCATGTGCCGATTTGGGTTTTATTACACTTTGCGTGACTGGTGGGAGGAAAACACTATCAACAAGGAACTTGCACTTAAACAAAACGATGAATACCAGAGCCCGCTTCAGCTTGCGGTCATGGGTGGATGCTCTCCGATTGGCAAGTTTTTACTAAGCTTGGTTGGTACGAGTTACCCACTATCTGAAAGACATAGTGCAATTCGATGGGCAATACTTCATAACGACAAGAATATCGCATCGCTTCTGGCGACGGAAGCGAAAATCGATATCAACCTCCTTTGCGAAGGACTTAAGTCGACTCCTATCGAATTCGCAGCGCAGTACGAACCTAACATGCTGCAATGGCTCATAGACCAAGGCTGGGTAGACGTGAATAGGGAAAATGGCACAGAATATGGCAGCGTTTTGATTGCAGCCGCATGGAAGTGTCGACTACAATCAGTCGAGATTTTACTCAAGGCCGGAGCAGACGCGAATGCAGCCGTGACACATGGCAGCCGCTATGGCAGTGCTCTTGTCGCAGCCGCCTGTACACTTTTCGTGCGGAATAAAATTCACAGCAAAATGATCCAAATACTACTCGACAACGGCGCAGACGTCAACCAGGTCTTGAAGGGTGGCAGATATGGTAGCGCCCTGGAAGGGTTGGTTGCTAGAGATAAATCCTTTCTGAGAGATGAAGACATGACCATATTTAAAGAGTCACTGGATCTTCTGCTAGAAGTTGGTGCTGATCCAGTGATGGTGTTTGACAGGGGAGAATATGGTAGCGCACTTGCCGCTGCTGCATTTCATGGGCACAAAGAACTGCTAATTCCCATGATTAACGCTACTACGAGGAGTCAGGCAATTCAAAGCCTCCGCCTGAGTAGACACCCTAAAGAACAATACTTTAGGAAAGAAAAAGATGCTAAGGAATGGAGGGAAAGGAGGTCAGAAATTGCGACATATTTGACCGACCAAGTAGGAGTGGATAAAGAAACGCTTCACAAAATTGGCTTGCGGGATGTCATACCAGAAAAACATCATCATCGGAGATATTCTTTTGTGGTGAGATTCGAGTAGTAATCGCTTTTCACCTACTTCAACCTTTTATCTAAGTTACTGTATGCTTCATTATTGACTGCCATGTTGACGTGGTTTCCCGTGTTTTCTTTTTAACAGAACAAGGCATTAACAACCACAGAATACTCTCACTTTACTAGTTTGCTGATAAATTGAGAATCTAGAATCTCTGGGCTATCGAGGACATTAGAGTAATTGGCGTCCAACAGTATACATAGATAAATGCACTACAACAAATCTCAGACGCAAAGATATCTGGCTACGCAACATGGAAACAATCATTGATTAGTCTCAGACTCTGTAGCACTAAGCCGTGGAAACATAGAACAAGCGGCTATTCAAAAAAGAAGACATCTTTCAAAAGTATAAATAGAATCGTAAAAATCAATACTGCTATCGAGAGACAAAAAAACCTGTTCTAAATAGCAAAAGCCGCGCAAACGCAACACCAATGATATATATGCCTTGTATATCAACATAAAAAAAAAGAAGCTCTCTGGAAATATATATATAATAGAGAGGGGGGGCCATACAAAATCCAGGATTTTTTTTCTCCAAAGATGACATGAAAAAACAACGAATAAATTATTTCACTTTCCTATAAATACCTCCGTCTACATACACAGCCCAAAGTAATTCCACAAAAAGGCCTCCAGTTTTTTACAGAGCGATCATGCCAGCACCGGCCAGCATGGCAACGCCCAGGTACAGAGCCATGGACATCTCACCCATGCTGAGCAGGTAGGTGACCGGGCGGCCGGCAACAGCAGCGCTGCTGCTGCTGGCAGCACCGCCGCCAGTGGAACCAGCGCCAACAGGGGCGGTAGCAGTAGCAGCCTGCTTGTTGATAGCGCTGGCAGAGGCCAGGGCGGCAGAGCAGGTAGCAACAGGCTTGGCGCTGACAACCTGGGCTTGGCTGTTGAAATCACAGGCGGTGGAGGCCTTCTGCTGGGACTGGTAGTAGGTATCGAGGACATAGTCGAGCTTGGCACCGTCGTCGCACATGCTGTAGGCACCGTAGACACCGCTGGTGGCGTTGCCGTTGATACCGGCGCAGACAGCAGGGGACTTGCCGCAGATGAAGCTGAAGATGTCGCCATAGTCGCTGGACTCAAGGCCGGAAGCGCGGACGCAAGACAGAGACTCCTGCATGCAAGTGCAAAGACCGGCATTAGGGGTAGGAGGGAGCTCGTTGGAGGCCTGCCAGTCGGCGTCCAGAGGAGGGCAGCTGGCAGCCTTGTTGGTTGGCTTGTAGTCGCTTGAATCAACACCCTTGGGGTCGACCTTGGAAATCTGAGACTGGAGAGCGCTGAAGTCCTTCATCTTGGTGACACTGTTACCGCTGACGGTGACCAGACCTAAAGAGAAACGTTGTTAGCCATAACATTCTACTACTACATTGAATTGAATAGTGAATTGCAAAGAGGGAAAAAAAAACTCACCATAATCGTTAGCCTCCTCGAAGTACATGTAGACGATACCACCGCTGAAGACAGGAGTCATCTGGTCACCATAGAGAGCAGCGGTTTCCTCGAAGATACGGGCAGCAGCACCACTGGGCAGGTTGCAGCCGTACTCAGCGAAGAAAACAGGGACGGAGTAGTTGGAGAAGAAGGTAGTCTGCTCGTCATATCCAGACTTCTGCATAGTGCTCTGGCCACACCAGGAGTAGATGTTGTAGCCCCAGAAGTCAATGGCGTCGGTCTGGTCACCACAGTTGAAGTAATCGGCAATCTGAGCACGGATATCAACGTCGTCGTTGGCGGCATAGCCGACACCCATCCAGCGGTAGTTCTTCTGCTTGATGTAGGCCTTGGTATCACGGACGGCGGCCTTGACGAAGGCAGAGGCGCCAGTGTTGTTCTTGGCGTTGGAGACCTCGTTACCGGCAAAGAAACCGATGACGTTGGAGTACTGCTGCAACTCGTCGACGACAGCCTGGTAGCGGGCGAACAGGTCGGTGTCCCAGCTAGGAGAGTCACGGTTGATAGACTCGGAAGGCTCTCCCAAGTCGGAGAAGACGTAGATGCCGGCAGCGTTGAGCAGGGACATGCATTCGGAGTGATCAGCCGTGGGGTCAATGGCGTAGGTTCGGATCACGTTGGTGCCCAGCTGCTGAAGCAGAGGAATATCACGCTTGCAGTTGGCCGGAACGGAGAGAGGGTCGATGAAGGTCGAGTTTCCAGAGGTGGTGGTACCGGCCTGGCCAACATCCTGCTGGTACGCAACACCCTTGATGAAGAACTGAGTGCCGTTGGGGTAGAAGAATTTGGAGCCCTACAGTAGCTGTCGATTAGCGGTTGTTCCCGAGTTGATCTTCTCTCCATGATCTTCTTGCGCCATGAGAGAAACATCTGGAGACGGAAAAGTGGCTCACCTTGGCGGTAATGGAGGGCAGATTAGCACCAATGGCGCTGCTGGCCAAGGCGAGCAGGGAAACGGAGAGCTTGGACAAGCCCATCTTTGCTGATTGATATTCGAAGATGTGTGTTTGTTTAGTTGTTTTCGGTAGTATTGAAATTGTGCGATTCTTGGTTGGTTATAGCGATTGTAAATGTCCACTTGCTGGTCAAACTCGTGTCTGTCCTTTGGAAAAAAGTAGCAAGGGAGCAATAGAAGAGAATGGTGAAAATAGTGTAAAGTGATGAAGTTTCTAAGGAGTGTCTGGAAAAGCCAACTGTCACTGAGGCGGCTACCCTCAAAAAAAAATTAGTTACAAAAAGCAAGCTTCAAACGAAAGATGCGAAAAGAGGTTCTGGTCCGAAAGAAAAGCTCAATGGAGCAGGCAGCGAGTGTTTTGTTCGCCGCCAGGCCAGGAGACGGGGAAATTGAAGACTGCGACAGGCCAAGTCTCGGGACAGGGGACCCCTGGCCAGAGCCCTGCACTAATGCGCCCCAAGCGCTGCTGGCCCTGGAGCCATTCAAGCCATTTTAGGGCATTTCGGGGCCATTGGCACCATTGGAGGCGCAGCGCGAAGCTTGTTTCTGGGAGATCAGAGCCAATAGCGGCTCCGTTCAGGGGCCTGTTGCAGGGGAGCTGAGGCGCGGGTCCCCCCTGCTGGCTTCGCTTGGGCGAGCTGCTCGTACCTGTAGTGAGTGATGCTGCCGTGCGAGCGAAGGGATTGGCACTGTTGCAGCTGCAATGGGTTCAGGTGGGCTCAGGTGGGCTCAAGGTCTCTAATTAACAATGCGTCACACGGGTCACACCGCGTATGGGCGCCATCCCGCCGCCATCCCGCTAAACAGCGACACGCCGCAAATCTTCTCGAACGTCTTTTTTCTGCACTGTGCGTCATAAGGTGTGTTCAGGTGTGGACCGCACAGGCTTCGCTCTGGTGAGAAAATACGGAATAGGGGCCAAAATAGATTCTCCACTGTCGAATTTCCCCTGATTGCAGCCCACAATGCGGTGCCGATGCGAGGCACGTCTCAAAGCCCGCGAAATTGAATTTTGATTTCTTCGCAATGGGCAGCGGCATGCGATGGGGGATTTTCATTATTCGCGGTCCTTGCGTTCATCATGGCCAATGTTTTGCAATTTGGCGCTGGAAATGAAGGCTTCTTGGGAGCTACTTGGCGCCCAAGACAAGCCACCACGACAACGAAGCACACGCCTCTTTGGGGCAATTCTTTTTACGAGATGCTAACAATGGACCGTACAGTACGGAGTAGCATTACCTGTATTTTCTTTACGAGGTACAGTAGTACTTTGCATCTCCGCGCGCGCCGCACCCAAGGCGAGGTACCGGCTCCAGCTACTTCGTGCTACCGGCCACCTGCAATGGCCTCCCTTTTCCGGATGACGCGTCCAGGGCCTCAAACTCATCCCGTCCAGCCTGCACGTTCACCTGAATGTGAGCATGAGCAGCGTTTTACATGGAACAGGCCGTGCTCCTCTGTCTTGGCCAGCCTTGTCGGCACATGCTGGCTCTTTTGCTGATCATTCATTTATTTGTAGTATAATCTCCGTACTTCATACTACTGTACCATTAGTACTAATCTGCCGCTCCATAGGTACAGTACATACTTGGACGTGGACAGCGAATTCCACAGCGAACCGACTTGCCGACGTCCAGCTTGTTTCGCATCGAAAACCGCTAACCAGGAGAAGAGATCCACCCCAATCGTCTGACATCCGTCACTTCGACTATTTCCCTCTTTCTGTCCTCTCCATCTTTTCCTCTGTTCCTCCTCCCTAGGCCACAACTGCCAGCGACCTATTTTGCTTGCTGTCCATCTTCGGGAGCTCGGTGCCGTAGCGGCGCTCCACGGGCTGGAGCTGGTCGCCCATCAACTGCCCTTTCGGACTCATGATTCGTGAACTCCTCTCCCTTTCTCGGAGCCACGGCACAAAGAGCAAAGCTCGGATACGGCCCGTTTGGGAGCCGACTATCCGGAATTGTTTGTTCCCCCAGGCAGTCAGTGAGTTTGCCTCTTGTTCTCTTCCAATTCTCTCCCTGGAGTGAAGCTGCGCAAATGACAGCGCTTGTGTATGTACTTGGCAGCAGGCACCTAAGGATGCCCCGTAAAATGACACCAATGAGTGCATGTCCTGTTTACCCTTTACTTCGTATGGATCGTATGGATCTTATTATTCGCACTTGAAGCAGCGTTACAGCAGGCCTATCTTCTGCGCACTTTGTAATAGAGATCGCCAATGCCGTAGAGCACCTCGTCCCAGAACTTCATAACGTTCCAGGAGTCGTCTCGTTTCTGGCGATGTCGATCGCGACTGGAGACCTCGTGGTAGTGCCCGTTGTGGTAGATGAGCTCGGCCATGGCGATGATGATCTATTCGGAAGTTTTGTGCCACGGATATCCAGTGCCGAGGACGACGTTATGGGTTTTTATTTTGATTTAGGAGGCGTGATGCTTAAACGAGGAGTCGTTGATGAGAACACAGTAAGGTAAGTATGAGGTAAATGCTAGTTGAGATACGAAGTATTACACACTAGCTATTTCGTGGTAGTGATGATGCTTATTGCTAAGGTTTGGAGGCTAGAATGCGAACCGCCCCCAACAAATGAAGAGCAGTATCACTTCATTTTAAATCCCCAAAACCAATACATAATCTCTCTACAGAGTACTGCAGCCAGTCACATGCCTCTCCGTACACACTTGCACTCAGCCAAATATGCCTTGCCGCAAATCGCAAGTCATCTGCTGCGGTGCAACCCGCCACCGGCATCCATCGTGACTTTAGCAGTCGGCGCCGGATGACCGGATCGGGTCCCACCGCGGCCGATCATCTGCACGGCCGAAGGCGAATTCCCGTACTACCTGCGAGGACTTTCTGCGTCAGACGCGATGACTGGAGTGTCTTTGTACATGATTGTACTGCCAAAGTATGAACTGTTTTGGTACAGCTGGGAGAGGCGTTTCGGGCCTTGGTGGGTAAAAAAGCCTTGTTGTTCATTGTTTGCTGACTCTGACATGCGGGCACGTGTAAGGCTTAATAGCAGCTTGTTAGGTACCTCCGTAGGTAGCTGGCTTGAAGCTTGTAGCTGTAGCTCTCCAGGATTACTTACCCTATAGCCGAAAACTTGTTGCGCCAAAAGTCACTTTGAAGAGGTCATTTTGGCTGAAGGGGAGAATGGAATAAAATTATAAGCTACTGGAGTGTAGGAACGAATTCCTTTAGCATCCTTCGGTAAGGCTGGGAGTATACCGAGGTTGATACTGCTAGCTATAGCTATTACCTTCTACTTAACAACCCCCACATGAGGCTACGTCTAATACCGTTCAGTAACATTATACTCGCCACAGTTAGTGAGACATCATTAAAGAATGAAGAATTTGTTTCCATAATGATTTGATTTAAATCACCAGCATTGCAATTAATGACAAATAAACGGATATGCTATTTCCACAACAATGTGACTGACTGTTGGGCGTTTACCTGGATAAACGCCCAAGCCGCTAGAACCAGACCTGGCGTCGCTGTAGAGCAGCTACATGTACTGTATTACTTACCAACAAGCTCGGAGACGCCAACACGGAATCCAAGCAGCCAAAATCCAAAGCCTCAATTTTTCCACGCTCCTCAATCCGTTTCCTCGGCCTGAGACCACAGCACCTGGCGCAGCCTACGATGGCGTTTGAAGTGCGTTAGAGGTATTTGTTTTGATCAGCTTCATCTTCTCAGCTCGCCGCAAATTGCGCATGGTAAATCAGTTGTGCTGGTCAAAGCGCACGATTTTCGACGCAGCGTTTGCTTGCCTAAGCAGCCTCGAGTGCGAACGCCACCTCTCCAGTCGATCTACAAGATATTGGCACAGAGATTGAAAAAAAAAGAGACCATGGGGTCAAGCGGCTTGGGAACATCCATGTGGGCGTCCGCTCGAAAGCGTCCCTACGAGCCCTATCGATTCGACACTCGATCGAGATCCGTCCCTCCCGCAGCTCTCCCCGCTTCAGCCTCGACAACGACAGACCCGAGCTCAGATTCGACCGCCGCCGTCTTGCCCTCTGGCTCCTCTTCCAGCGCCGCAATCTCCTCGCTATCGCCCGTACAAGCCTTTAACAGATTCGAGCAGGCATGTCAGCGCCTGCGGTGGAAATACATCGACCTCGAGACCTCGTACCAGCGCGCGCAGGCCCCGCAAGATTACGGCTTCGAGGTCCACGACGCCGAGGTGAACTTTAAAGTCGACTTCCACGAGTTCTACGTGCGCATCGAGCAGGCACTCGTATTTGTCTTCCTCGTGTTCGGCATCAACGTCCCCCGCGGCACTGGCGGGCCTAGAAGCCAGGCGGCGCATACGTACCACCACAACGTGCTCAAGACGCTGGACGAGGAGGACAATCCGCTGCGTGGCGCGCTGGGAGGAGGGGATGTCTACCATGCGCTGTGGAAGGCTAAAGAGCTGCGGAATCGGTGGAAGGATGCGGCGGAGGGGAGGGAGACGCCGCCGCTCAAGATGTATGATTTGACGTGGATTGTAGGACAGATCCTGGGGGGATTGGAGGTTGCTTATGGGATGGCGGCTGCGAGGGTCGAGCAGCTGAAGATGGAGGGTAATGGACATGCTGAAAATGGAGCGGGCGGGAGCAACGGCGTTGATGATGGCGATGGGTGGGAGTGGATGGTAGAGCCCATGGACTGGGAGGCGTAATTTATTTCATGGAAACATCTTGTTTTTGGGTATTCCCATCTGCTGGACAGTTGGTTGGCTTCCTTTGTTAAACTAATACCCATTTGGAGCAGCGAGTACAGAGGATGAAAATCTGACGAGATATTTCGAGTGCCTGCTCTTGTGTAGTGTCCTTATATAGATGAACCGCACTTATAACGAATAAATGATACCATCACAATTCCTCCTCTTTTACTAATTTGCCTTTACTGACTACCTTTCCATTACCAGCCTTCTTCCCTTTTAAAAACGCCTTCCGTAGAGCACATTTCCCTTCAATCTTCCCTCCAGCTTTACACTCACCGCACGTCTTCCCATGCGTCACCATCAACACATGTAGTCCATACTTGTCCTCATCCGGCACTCTCGTTTCCAAATGTGCCTGCGCTTCCTCTCTGCTCGCCCCTTCTGGCCGCCATCCTAACATCCCCGATATGCGATACACGTGTGTATCAACCGCAAAGCTATCTCGTCGTAAGCAGAACAATAAGACGCAGCTCGCCGTCTTGGGGCCCACGCCTTGAAAAGAGAGAAGTTCCCGCATGGCGGAATCGTCAGATGCGTTGAGGAGGTGATCGAGAGAGTAGCTCCCGTACTGGTCCTTTGTCTGGTGGAGGATGTTCATGATGACTTTGCTTTTGATGACGCTTAGACCGCCGGATTTAATTGTTCGCTGGAGCTTCTCGGTGCCGCCTTGGACGACTGCTTCCCAATTGTCGCTCCGACCGTATGTCTTGTCCATGGACAGTTTTGCACGCGTGCTGTTCTTGTCGCTGGTGTTTTGGGATAAGATTGTCCGAACCAGCGCATCGAGGACGGAGGGGGAATTTCCACACCCGGCAACGGCGCTCGGTGCGATAATCGTGTCAGGACGTCGACGCTCGCCATGAATAGTTGAGAGGATGCGATGAGCGACGGAGCATTCTTGAGGTGTTGGATGAGAGAAAGACGGGAAAGGAGAAGATTGAGAATGAGTTGCGAAGGATTTGAGTTTGCGGGCTTGGAGGATGGCGGCTTTGTTGTCTGATATTTTGGATGGAGGAATTGGTTTGGATTTTGATAATGGTATATCCGATATGGACGGATATGGCTTGGATTCTGCCTTGAGAGGTGTAGTTTTATGTGAGCTGTTGATGCTTTCGCTGAGACTTTGCCTTTCGACGTTGCGGAGACTGCGCCGTAGAGGCTGCGATTCCTCGATCTTTAGAGTCATGATTAGAGATATTGTTTAATATTATATTTGAGAACGTAGATGCATGAAATTGGTTTCTATGGCGCAGCGCAATTCACTCTACGATTTGATAACGGAGCTTTAGTGAAGCTGTGAGATCGGCTGTGAAAGTGGTGAGGTCAACGATCGCCATGATGACTAAGATCTGTGGAATGGGACGCTGTGGCTTATACCTCTCGGGGTCATGACCATTTTATCTCATCGAAAGGGTATCAATCGAGAGATTTGAATATCTATGTATTGCTATAATGTGCGATGGGGTCTTGGGAAATAATTGCATTTTTGTAGCATGTCTTTTAAAGCCAGCACTGTATACATACACTCGCTGTCTCCTGGTGATCTATGGCTACCTATAGAACTCTTCGGCGTACCATAGAGCCGAGGTTTGGAATTCTACCATTGCATGTATTTCTGGGAGCCAAAGAATGCTTTCGCACCTTTATTATTTTTGATATATATTCCCATTCAATGGTACTTTTGGCGCAAACATCACCGTTTTAAGAAGCTTAACCCTTTGACCCGTAGGATTCTAGAAAAAGGCCGAGTTATTCGCCTCAGCCCCCAATATGCGGAGAAGATGCACAGGGATTATAATTTCTCGACAAATCCTTCGCAAGCCTTGTGTTTCTGGCGTCTTGCTTAAGCACCGTTTAGCATTGACTTGATAGGCTCTTATCAAGACCAAATCCACTGGTTAGCTCGTGAGTGTATGTACAAGAGATGGCGAGAATCATGACAATGCTCTTCCTTGTATTAGTTAAGATGATATATCAGCTTTAGCTGAGCGCGATGCACAGTTTTTGATCACGCGGAATTCGCTCGCACATACTCCCGCTATACCGCCGATTTATGGCCTAATGCATCCTCATCGGACCGACAACATGACCAACTCCAGCTAAGACGCATTGGCAAGCTTCAATCGTTAGCTCTCAAGAGTAAACAAAGTCCTGTTAAAAAGCGGAAACCGGACGAGACTGCTGCAATATGATATTTTCAATGTTCAAACCATATAAACGGCTCAGTCCCAAGATTTGGATCTTGGATAGAATCTCGGCTATAGTTTGAAACACCATGTTGATAAAGAAACGATATGGCACTTTCGTGCTGGGGCTGGCTATTTCCTGTTCGATTCAATTAACGGATGCGTTGACTCAGGAGTACGACTATATCGTTATTGGCGCGGGGACGTGTGGACTTCTCGTAGCCAACCGTCTATCTCAAAATCCCAATGTTACCGTGGCAATCATCGATCCTGGTGCAGACGAGCGAAATAACCCCGACGTTGTGAACCCGCTCGCATGGTTGGCATTAACTGGAACGTCCGTCTTCTGGAATTACTCGAGCATCCCGCAGGAAGGTCTTGGTGGAAGAGTTCTTGGGTACGATGGAGGTAGAGGGATAGGCGGCACCAGCCTAGTAAATGGTAATTTATGCAATTTTCTGGGATGTTGAATTAGTAGAAAGCTGATACTAAGGCAATTGGTAGGCATGACTTATATCCGAGGTGACAAAGCCCAATTCGATGCATGGGAGCAGCTCGGAAATCCAGGCTGGGATTGGGATACCATGCTAGAGTACTACAAAAAAGTCGAGCAGTTCTTCCCACCTTTGCCATGGCAGGAAACAGTTGGCGCATCTTATGAAGAAGAATATCACGGGACGTCTGGCGACCTCCATGTTGGATTCAACCCCGCTTTGCTCAATGGATCTTTCTACGGCAACGCAAAGGCATCTTGGGCAGCTCTCGGACAGGACCTGAATAGAGATTCAAGCAGCGGAGTCACGGCAGGATTTGACGTTTGGCCGCAGACACTGGATCCGGTTAAGAATGTGCGATGGGACTCTGCCACGGCGTTTTATTGGCCTATACACAGTATACCAAATCTGAAGCTCATCAATGGCACAGTTTCTAAGATTCTGTGGAACGACGACAAAGCCAAGACACCTGAAGCCGTTGGGGTGGCTTATCTGGGGCCAGACGGGCTGTCCGTGTCATTGACAGCCAGGAAGGAGGTGATCGTCTCCGCAGGGGCACTGCGTACGCCCCTGATTCTGGAAAACTCTGGAATTGGAAATCCGAGTATATTGAGCAAACTGGGCATTGAGACGATTGTCAACTCCCCGGGTGTGGGGGAAAATATGATTGATCAGACCAACGTCGCATTGACCTATTTGACTAAAGACTCATTCCCGGGCTATGCACCGTACGCTGCGTTTGTGAATGCCACTTCTCTTTTCGGTAGCAATGTTGCATCTTTGGCTGCTTCAACCAAGGAGAGTTTATCCCGCTGGGCACAAAAGCTTGCCAATGCCACCGACGGAGGGCTAAATGCAAAGGCCCTCGAGCGCTTGTTTCAAGTTCAGCATGATTTGATCTTTCAAAAAGATGTAACTATTGCAGAGATCCTATCCAGTGCGAGCGGCACTACCGCTGTTGCAGTTTACTGGGACACCTTACCCTTCAGCCGTGGGAGTGTACACCTCAGCTCCGCCAACGACAAAGACATCAACAACCCGAAGATCAACCCGAGGTTCTTGTCTGTAGATTTTGATATGGCCGTTCAAGTCGCTATTGGACGTCTATCAACGACCTTCTGGAAGACACCGCCCATCTCTGCCATTGTTGAAGCCGAGGTACAACCCAACTCCACGGTCCTCCCACCAAACGCCACAGACGCTCAATGGGAGGATTTCACAGCCAGCACTCTGGTTTCGAATTCCCACTCGATCGGAACAGCCTCCATGATGGCGCGAGAGCTAGGCGGCGTGGTGGATTCGGAACTTCGTGTGTATGGGGCAAAGAATCTGCGGGTTGTGGATGCCTCTGTGTTGCCGATGCAGGTCAGTGGACATCTCACGGCGACGTTGTATGCGGTTGCGGAGAGGGCTGCGGAGTTCATTATTCGAGATGGATGTACTGCGTGATGAGAGGTGTCTGTGGTTAATTGGGGGAGGGACGAGAAGATGACGATGGTCTAAAGCTTCAGTCATATGGCTCGAGTTCTTATGTGTTATATGTGAGTAAATTGGATTGAGGATCGCAATTACCATCAGATGCTAGCTTTGCACTTTTAGCGATAGAATTGATCAAGTAGATTGAATAGATTGAATAGATCGAATAGATTGAATAGATGTTTATCGCTGATTGTAAGGCAAAATATATGCAGTGGACAGCCCGCCAGTCTCCCTTTATTTCTTGTGTCACCCAATGACGATACGCTCATATGATCACGATGAGAAGTTTACGTCCATGTATATACGAAGAAGCGGCTCATCACTCCTCCACACGACGCTATATAGTTACGCAACCCAGCATTAGCAAGCCAACCTGCATGACATGTTTATTCGTGATGCCCGTAGAAGAGGCTATGACTACAAGATATACCCTGGCGCAGACGGCAAGCTGCATCATTAGTCCAAAGTATGATTGTGACACGCAGGCCCCCCAGCCACACGATGCCGCGTACAAAAGTAGTGTAATTTAATGAATGGTTCGCGATTGCCGTGTAACTGATCATTCCCCGAATCTAGTTGCTTCCGAGTTAGAATAAGAACTATAGTCTGACAGGTTGAAGGTTATGCGTTAGCTGAATGGCACACCCCCTCCTATAATGGGGATGTCTCAGATGCCCAGCCAATCCTAAAATGAGTGATTGACGGGATAGAAAAAGTATAATTGAGACATACCAGTGCTATAAATATCGTCCTTTCCCCTCATTTTTGAAGACGGGTTGGAAATTGTATTTCCTTGTTCTTTTGCCTTGTGAAGCTGTCAACGCCGCCGAGTTTCAAAATGGTGAGCTTGGTCGCCACAATCGCTTCGCCTCAAAATTGGCCGGCTAGCGTTCTGGTGCTAGTCTCAACTGTCGTTATATTGTTTGCTGTTCGCCTTTCTAGGCGTGCTGATCTTCCTTTGGGCGCATCTTGGACAGATAGAGGCGTGCCATTCATCGGTTCCCTTACCTTCTTTACTAAGAGAAGCGACTTTCTCAGAGCGGGCAAAGAGCGCAGCCCCAATGGGCACTTTAATTTTTACTATGGGTCGTATCCTATCATTGCTCTCTCAGGAGAGGCTGCGCGAACAGCATATTTTAATGCTCGCGGACTTGATCTAAACGCTGGGTATGAACACTGGAATCTTGCACATGTACTTGTTTCTCAGATGGGGAGAGGCTGACTAGGCCATAGATTCAGAAAACTCTTTTCCGCAGGTCCTGATATTGACCACCTTCTTGGATGCAACATGAGCGCCTATTTTGTGGTGCTGTTCAAGCGTCTCACCGGAAAGGATCACTTGATTAGCTGCCTCCCCTATCTCAACAAAGATGCCCATACCGATTTTGCCGCGATTGACACGTCCGTTCCTATGGACCCGTTTCTAGTTCTATATGACCTCATTTACAAGATGACGCATCGTACCGTTGGCTGCCATGATATTGCAGACGATCCTGCACTTCGGGAAAAAACAATGATGTATTACACCAAATTAGACAAGACCTCTGCTATTCAGGTTATGTTTCCCTGGTTGCCAACTCCTACAAAACTGAACAAGATCTGGGCCGGGGCGAAGCTGCACATGCTGTTTGGGGACATTATTAAAGAGAGGAAGAAGACTGGCCGGAGAGCAGAGGATACTATGCAGATATTGATGGACAAGGGTGAAAGCGATTTGCTCTCCTCGGCAGTAGGTATCCTGACACTTTTTACTGAGTGAATAATTTGGGGCTAATCTATCATCTAATAGTTTATTATTGGCGCGCTATTTGCCGGCCTGATTAACACTGCAGTGCAGGCCGCGTGGATTCTCTGCTATCTCGCTTACGACCCTGTCTGGTATGCCAAGGTTCGAGCTGAAGTTGACACGGCTGTCGCAAAACACCGAACTTCCGATGGCCAGACGCCGGTGGATGTCCTGCAGACGCTCTCTCTCGACGCGTGGGAATCTGAATTTCCTTGCCTGGATTTGGGAATACGAGAAAGCATCCGGCTCAACCTTATGGGTGCTTCGATCCGCCAGAATACTTCTGGGAAGGATATCGTGCTTGGTGATACGGGTATTGTTGTTCCAAACAATGCTTTCGCGGTGAGTATATGCGTCTAAAATGAGAAAATTGAGTCGCGCTGATGGTTTGCGAATAGGTCTACGGCGTAACGGACATACACATGGACGAGACTGTATACGAGGATCCGCTGAGATGGGATCCAGGCCGATATCTACCCGAAAGAGGAGAAGACAAGAAGAAACAGCATGGATACATTGGTTGGGGGACTGGATTACACCCATGTTGTAAGTGGATTCCGACCTGAACTAGTAACGATATAATGTACTAACATGAGACAGTGGGCATGAGAGTAGGCACCTGCAGCGATACTTATTTAATGGATTAAGCTAACTTGTGATTAGATTGCAAAGCTGGAACTCTTTGTTTCTACAGCCACTTTTTTCGCCATGTTTGACTTTAAAGCCGTGGATAAGAACGGGACTTTAACGACGAAGCCGCTGCCGCCGTACGATTGGAATGCTCTGGCAGCGACACGCATGCTTGACACAGTCTATTTAAAATGCGACCCCAGATTCTAGGTCTGTAGCGAGTTGGAAGACTGACTAAGATGGTGGTTATAAGTGAAGGCGAAGGTGAGATGACGGCAACGGGCTCCTATGGCTCTGAATTATGACAAGAATGGATCATAGGTTTCAGTTAGGGCGTCGTGTATTCGTTTCAAATGATTGTTTAGTTTTGTGTTATCTGAGTTATTGTGATTGTCTAGGGATTGTATAATCTATTAGGTCGAAGCTCTTTGCTGCAGCTCGTGTTCAATCTGCGCTGCGAGTGACGCCGGCGACTGTGCACCCGTGTTACAAATCCACTCCTTATGACAAAGTCAGCTATGCCATCTCGAAGCGAGCGACTCTATCATATTTACCACTAGAAGTTCCTTGTCAGCGCCCTCCAAGGGCATTGTGTTCTGCTGATTGCTCGTAATGCCAGTAGCCATCGGGACGAGGTTACGCTGCTTGGCGAGGAGGCTTTGGGGTGGTGCTGCGCTGAGAATGAGTATGCATTATCTAGGTATGAAAGATGGGTACTCATGGATTTCAGCATACCTTCTGTCGTGTCTGAGACTGGGCCTGGAACTGAGGGATGAGGCTGCGATTTGGTGATTTGAGCCATCACTTCGGGAGTCGGCATGTTTGCGGCTGATGGGACTGAGATTGCTATAGACTACCTATAGGTTTCTATATGAGTTTATGAATGATAACAGGAAATAATTAAGAAGAAAGCTGATGGGTAAAGATATGTATGAGACCACTGATATTGTAGTGTGAAAAAACAGTGACGTGGGTGTGCGTTGAGGGAAAGCGCATCTTGCGGTCACACAGGTTGAAGGTCTCGTGATGTGAAAAGTTGACCAAACGTAATTCTTTCTTTTCTAAGAAGGAGAACATCTATTGCGTCTTTCAAGTGCCAGAAAAAATAATTATGCGCCTTTGTTAGTTTATTAGATGGCATTTGGCTGCTAAGACCACTTCACCATTGCTCATTTCAACGTTGATGTTGATTTGGCTTCAACGCATTATACCAATGGGCCATTTTTTCTCTTGGAATTCACGTACCGGCGTGAAACGATATGGGTTGAAGTGGTGTCTAGTTTGTCACAGTAGTGTGAAATGAGATCTCCATGCTAATACTTTGCTTGAATGCAGATATGGGGCTCGAAGTTCGGAAGCTCTCAACGCCATCTGAATGCAATCTGAGATGTTCCACGGTTCGAGTCCCGCGACACAGCACAATAGCATTACGCTGAACACGCTATATTCCAGCGCACTACACTGTGATTTGGCGTCAATGGATGGAGAATTTGGAGGGTGCATGAGAAGATATGAGAAGATATCTCAGTCCCCTATGCACGGGCCACATCTGTGTATGCACATTGCTGTTTCGCGAATAGCTCGGCCAAAGCCTCAAACTTCTGTTTCTTTCCTCAGACCCATCCAAGGCTACCGACAAACTCCAGCTATGGACGCCGATGTTGATCAAGAATCTCTCCGCCTAAGCATTTATCTTCAGTCGCAAGATGCCGCCGCTTTGGTCAAGGGAAAGCACCGACAAGATGAGCGGCCACCTGATGTTGAACTCGCAGCGGAGCTCTACAGACTTGAGCTGGAGTCGCTGCAAACATTTTACTCTGATCGAGCCCTTTCTCAATGGCTTGGGCTTGGAAAATGGCAATTTACTCAGGCGCCGTGTTGACGAAGATCAGCCAGCTACGAATGAACTGGAAGATACCACTAATGAGGAAGTTTCATCAACACGATCCAGCGAATATCCCACCTCAGCCGCCTGTGTTGTCGACGATGAGATGACCAAACCGCTTGCAACGCCATAGAACGACGATAACAAGCCTCTGGCCGCCGATGAATCTTCACCTCCACCCAGACTGGAAACTCAGGCCAGCTTGCCAGATGCAGCCAGTGAACAGCGACACTGCATCGCGTGCATGACAGATGTCCCGACCTTGGAGACGATGCAATCTGCTTGTTCTCATATATACTGCCACGGATGTATAGTGGGCTTGTTCAAATCAGCCATGGTCGACGAGTCCCTGTTCCCCCCTCGATGCTGTGGCCAGCCAATGCCTCTCGAACTCACTCAGAGCTTCCTCCCTGCCAAGCTGGTTAAAGAATATCAGACAAAAGAGCTAGAGTACAGTACATCGAATAGGGCGTACTGTTACCTATCTAATTGCTTAGCATTTATTCCTCCAAAATCGATTCAAGATGACGCCGCAACATGCGAAAAATGCCAGTGCAAGACTTGTTCTATTTGCAAGGGCCCATCGCATGAGGATGGTGACTGTCCCGAAGATGTGGAGACAGAAGAGCTTCTCGAAACTGCAGCCAAGAAAAATTGGCAAAGATGTTACTCGTGCCGTCGGATGGTCGAGCTGGACATTGGATGCAATCATATAAGTATGTTTCAGCTCCTCATATGATTGTGCCTAGCTAACAACCTGCCAGCATGCCGCTGCAATGCCGAATTTTGCTATCGCTGCGGCATACCTTGGAAACAATGTTCCTGTCTACTTTGGGATGAAGATCGATTAGTCGACGAACGCCGAGTACCGCAGGTAGTGGACGCTGCCCCCGTGGAAGATGAATGCAGGCATCGGGCGTGGAGGCATGTGTTTGGCTCTTTTCGATGTGAAGAATGCCAGACCCATATGCCCCAATTTACATATAGGTGTACCAATTGTCAATTTCGGGCATGTCGGAGATGCAGATTCAATCGGCTACGAGCAGCAATATGAACTGGATTTCGGTGCTATATGCGGGATATTGAGGTGTTGAATTGGGCACATTTGATTTACGAACTTTTAGACTACCTAGAATCTTGCGCTTTCAGGAGAGACAGGATATTTCTCGTCGAATAACTTTGTGCTTATAGCTGATGGCGCTCAAACCGTCTCTGGCTATTTATTAGTATAATCTTGATACCGATGCAGGCAAAGCAAAGTTGATTGTTTTTTTGAAGAATAAGCCAAATCTGTGAACCATGCCGAATCTAGATATTTTAGTATAAGAATGGAGATACCCAGATTGGCATGAATATTGCCATCTCAAATACGGAGTACCAAGCAGCTATTTTCTCTTGCGGGGCGCAGACTGCTAGTGCAAAAACCCAAGACATGTGTGTATTTGATGTAGCTGACACAGTGCCGTTTCCTATCCCTCTATTCCCTTGCGGCAAACTCTGAGTCCAAGAGTTCATGTTGTTTGCTTTAATAAGTTCTGCTGGACTTCAGTAGTAGCAAGAACGCTAGTGAATGATGCTGCAGCTGGAGTGATCATGGAGGCGCGGATACATGCAGATAAGGATAATGGCGCTGATGCCGATATCAACTTAGCTAGAAGCTGACACTGTCCCTCGCACTGTGACGTGACATACCCACGTGGACCTTGGCAACACAAGCCCCATTCTTTAAGCCTGTCTTGGCCGTCAAAAAGTTCTTTCAAAGGGGCTGGTAAAAGGCATGGCTCGCTTCTCTGTCTTACGTTACTCTTATTCTTGTTGAGGTTGAGAGAAAAGGCCTGGCGGGTGGGCTTTGCGTGCATATAATAACGCCGGGGATCCGCTCCTTTGTCGAGAGTCTTTCTTTGCCGCTTGCGATCACGACAAACTCGCTAGGCGTTGCTAGTCATTGCTAGGCGTTGCTAAGCGTTGCTATACGAGGAGGCACCTCAGCTGTGGAGGCTTATCGGGAAGCAGAATAGGCATCATGAAGACGTCTCTCTTGCTGGCGGCTCTTGCGGCGGGCTCTGCAGCTGCAGACGATGTTCTTTATAGCAGGCGATTGACCAAGCGAGCTATTGACGATGAAGGGCACTACAACATGTGTAAGGCTTCCTCTATTTCCCCGCCTCATGTAGGATGACGTTTGACTCACTCATATATCATCAGCCTTCTTTCACGTCAACGATGTTCATTCTCATCTTGATCAGTACGTCAAGTCAGGTACGGACTGCGTGGACCCTACGAAGGGCTGCTTCGGTGGCTACGCTCGCATCAAGACAAAGGTTACCGAGCTGCGTGACCAGTATCCCGATCATCTGTGGTTGAACGCCGGCGATGAATTCCAGGGCACCCTATTCTACTCGTTTTACGGCGGAGAGAAAATCGCCGAGACCATGAATGACCTCAAATTCGACGCCATGACGCTAGGAAACCATGAGTGGGACGGCGGAGATGAGAAACTAGGGGCGTTTTTGAAGAACCTAACATTTCCGGTCGTGACATGCAATGTGAAGAGCGAGTACCCGGACCTCAAAGAGACGATTAAGAATTATCACATTTTTGAGGAGCATGGACTGGCTGTCATCGGGGCATCGACACCAACTACACCGACGATTTCACACGTCGGTCCCTTGACCACTTTCCTCGACCCTGCTGAAGAGGTTCAAAAGGCCATTTGGGAGATCCGTAATACGACTAATATCAAGCGCATTGTGGCCTTGACGCACATTGGCTATGATGTCGACCAGCAGCTAGCGGCACAGACAGAGGGCCTGTCTCTCATCATTGGTGGCCACAGCCACACGCTCCTTGGCGACATGGACGGTGCAGCTGGAAAATATCCGACGATTGTGGAAGATCTTGCTGGCAATGAAGTTTTTATCGTCACGTCATACCGTTGGGGAGAATATCTGGGCTCAATCGACGTTACTTTTGACGACGACGGCAAGGCGCTTGCGTATCATGGCGCCCCAATCCACTTGGACAACACAACCAAGCTAGAGCCCGGTCTTCAAGCCAAGATCACAGAGTGGCGAGGCCCATTCGAAGAATTTGCCAACGAGGTTGTGGGAACTGCGGAGAACACTCTTGATCAGACAGCTTGCCAAAGCGGTGACTGTCTCCTTGGCGAGGTCATGGCTGATGCCGCATTTGAGTATCTATATAATCTCACTTCTGACGCACCCGAAGATCAGAGACCGAGCTTTGCACTCATCAATGCAGGCGGCGTCCGAGCAACTATTGATGCCGGAAATATCACCCGAGGCCAAGTCATCACGTCGTTTCCATTTGGCAACGCCGTCACCAAATTGACATTTTCGGGCGCTGATCTACTTGAGATTCTCGAGGGCTGCGTATCGAAAGTAAACCAGTTCAACAACCAAAAATTGTCATCCTGGTTCCAAATCTCAAGTAATCTCAAAGTCCAATATAACCCGTCAAATCCTCCTGGATTCATGCTCGTCGATGCGAGGATCTCTGGGCAGAGAATCGACATAGAGAAGGAATATGTGATTGTAACGGTGGATTTTATTGCTGGAGGTGGAGACAATATTCTGCCTAAGAGAGATGACTTTGTAGTACTAGATACGCTCGATGAAGTATTGGTAGACTACATCAAAGCTAAAACGCCGCTGAAGAATGCGTTGGAAAAAAGAGTGGGAAAGGTTGGTAAATGCATAGACAAGGTGCAGAAGGTGTTTTCAGCATGATTACGTATAGATTGAATGGTTAGTAAATATAGAATTCTGCTATTCTTTTAAGCTTGACAAATTCTCAGACTGAAGTGTCACAAATGATCTCTTCTCGAAAACTAAAGGACGCGGCTACAGTGCAACGTAGGGAGTAGATTCGCTTACACAGATGACCCATAGGTCCAAAACCGTGCAGACTGGGATGGAAGCAACGGTCTACTACAGCAACATATTATTACTTTAAGCTGACCAGGGCGGTGAATTCATCTTTTATATAATCTTTATGTCGTCTATGGTCTATAAGTAGCGGGATGACAAGATTAGTAATAATTATGGTCAGAATATAAAAGTCCGAGCTACTCAGTCGACACTCCATTTACAAGCATAGAATTTGGGCGTGTATGCTTATAAATATAAATGATACAAGTATATCTACATAGAGTCCAGTTAAGATACTTATACAGGTATATAAAGAGTGGTTTTCCTCCAAAGTTCAGTAAGTTTATCACTGCTCTCTGCATTTTGCTACAGCTTCAGACTCCAATAAGTAAACCAACAATGACTAAGATTGCAACAGTCTTGGGAGCAACCGGTAGCCAAGGAACAGCCGTCATCAAAGCTCTACAACAACATGGTGGCTATCAGATTAGGGCTGTTACCCGGCGACCAGATAGCGATGCGGCGGTGGCTCTCAAAGCCCAGGGTATCGAAGTCATTCAAGCAGATGTTAACAGCGAGCCATTATTGAGATTAGCCTTTGCCGGCTCGCACTTCATCTACGGCATGACAGATTTCTTTCAGCTATTTTCTCAATATGGTCCTGAGAGGGCTGTTGAACTCGAGATACAGCAGGGGAAAAAAATTGCCAACGCAGCGGCAGCAACTCCGACTCTGGAACAATTCATTTGGAGCTCCCTTCCCGCAGCGCTCGACCGAAGCGACGGTAAAATGACAGTTCCGCATTATGACGGAAAGAATATTGCGTCTAAATACATTCGAATGAATGAGACGTTGCTTGCAAAGACGACGTTTCTTCTTATTGGGTGGTACGATACAAACTTCAACTATCCGAACTTCCAGCCAACGCAGCTCGCCACAGCCGGCAAGTACATTGTTGTCGGCGACTATGACCCGACGAAAACTCCCTGTCCGACAATCGGAGATGTCAAAAATAATCTAGCGTACTTCATCAAGGCTATCATCGAACAGCCAAACAAGACAAAGAATGGTGCCATGGTGGTGGCGACAATGGGGAGCTATACGACAGATGATTTGCTGCGGAAATGGTCCAGCATCCATGGTAAGGAAATAGAGTATGTGAAGACGGATTCTGCGACATACGACAAGCTGTGGCCCATGTGGGGAAAAGAGTCGAGCCTGATGATGCGGTACTTGCAAGAGTACCAGGAATTGGCTTGGACAGATCCTGTTTATCCTATGGTGTGGCCTGAGGAGTTGGGGATTGACGTTGACTCTATGGTTGGATTGGATGAGTCTCTCAAGGCACTAAAATTCTAAATGTGTAATGAGTATATTGCTGAAATTGTATCTTTATGGCTCAAGAATTTTCTCCTTTGCGCCAATTTCTTTCACATTGGCGACGCTGATGCATTTTGGAAGTTACTGGAAGTGGAAACGGTGCTGTTGTCGATTTCATTCACCGCACTGCTCGAGATTGGGTAACGCAGCCCGAAAAGTGGCGGTCGATCTGTTCATCTAGTGGTCAGTTTGACCCTCACTTGTGTATCTTGAAAGCAGAAACTCTCATTCTATCTCTTAAATGCGACGCAGAGCGGTTCCCGGTGGGAGAGTGTAGAGATGCAATACCAAAGATTCTTTGGCATGCTAGTGAGGTGAAAGATATCGATAAACTTATTGGCACCATTAATCTGCCATATGACCTATTAATTAATGCAGTATAATCGTGCCACCGTTTGCCATGAATTGACAAATACATGTCTGTTCCACTATATCCCGGGCAGCTTTTAAGCTCACTATACTGAGATTTATAAGTAACCATTAATATTGTACCGTCGGAGTAGTTGAGCTTGGGAAAACAGAGCCTTCGGCAGCGAAGCTGACCCACGCCGTCACGTCTGACCGCCTTATTAATCAGGACACAATGGATCTCGTTGCACCCCTGTTATCGCTTGAACAACTCTGGTATCAAGCCGAAAGTGCAGAGTTGGAATACAGATTAGATCATGGTAGGCTAATAAGTGACATGGGTAGTTTAAGATGGCGTATTAAACCGACTTTCCTCGAACTGGTCGCGCAGTTCTCCATTCTGCGATATATCAGATATGTGGCATGTTCACATCGGGATGAACTGTCATACAAATTTTCGAATAGATCTTTAGGTCTTCTCGAAAGCGCGATTTTTGGCTTCTCTTACTATATCGAGATTGACCCTAATAACTTTCGCCCTCAAATCCCTACTGACCGGAGGTTAGCTACTGTGGAATACCTACTGGAACAAGGTGTCTATCAATCGGAAATGCACTCAATTAACGGAATATGTAGTCTAATAGAAGGGATACAGAGACATTATAGAGTGGATCCAGAATACTATTCTACAGTGGTAGAGTATTTGGATAAGAGAAGTTTTAAATCAAGGGCTAAATCTATAGAACTACTCTTTAGGTCTTTGTTTCGCTGAACTTGAGGCCTACATATAATTATTATTATTATATTTATGTCATATGATTGAATAACTTGTAGGTAATACAAGGTAGTAATACAACCCTTGAAAGACTTGGCTTCTTTTAGCCTAAGTGGCTCGAGTATCAGGGACATTAGTTGCATGAGCAAAAACCTATCAGAGACTACGATTCTATTTTGGCCAGAATGTCAAGTGATATTTGACAGCATATCGAGTATGAGCTGCAAGTTTCCTTCTCAACGATCTCAAAGCGACATCTTTCGAGCTTTCATCTTTTGGAAGGGAGTTGGTCTCTGTTGGGTTAAATCTCGATTCTTCAATCACCCATATTGTAAACCATGGCACTGGACCGTCAAAAGCTCTCAGTACTTGTATCATAAATGAAGCATTGGGAATATTGTCTTCACGGATACCAGACCAGATAGTATCGTACAGCGATGAGATGTCTGTGGGCAGGGCTTCGAGAGTTTGCCGAGCTTGAAATATTCGCTAAAAAGGGCCAACAAATGCCGCACAACTATCGAGACCCATAGGAAAACCCCATTTGCCCTTTGCGCTATATCAACGAGTAGCTGAGCAGCGGCTGTAGAATTTAATTGCTGTTGCTCAAGAAAACCTCGATTTCCTTGGAATCTTTCTGTGATGAAGGTTTGTATATCGTCTTGTGTTTGTAAATGCATTTGAAGTATTGGCCCCTCGTTGAATTCATCTTGAAATTCTGTCCAGGGTCGGCTCGCAGCGCATACTTTAAGTCCACTGTGCATCGGGCTTTGATATGTCGAATACACTCGATTACTTCCATAGGTGGCACGATGAACTCGTCAAGCCCGTCGATAAACAAAAATAGTTGAATAGTCTCTCCACAAGAAGATAATAATGCCTCAAATGACTCTTCTATCTCCCACGCCTTCCACATGGGAAGGCCTGAAGTGCTTCTTAACACTTGGCACAATGCCCAGCGTCTTGGCGTTAATACTGGCGATAATTCAGGGTACTGCTCCAGCGCCTGAAATATAATAGTCCTTTTAAGACCCTCGAGCGACTTTTGTAGTGTATTACCTGAAAGCCATGCATAGTATTTGACAACTAGGAGTCGCAACAATCTGTGCGCTGAGATAGCGAATCCCATAAGGACGTTCTTTGCAATATAAGTTTCATTATAGTTGATTTACCAGAACCTGGTTTGCCTGTAATCCAGTAGACATTTTTAGAGTCATCTTCGAGCCATTCAGGGAAGCTGTTCCACATGGGTGTACCATCCTTCTTTGGAGGCTCATGCTGAAATATCCAGGAATATGTTGTCTCATAGTTTTTTGAGACAGCCTCTTCACGTATTTGGATGGTGCTAAATTGAATCCCGGTGGCTATAGCATGCGCAACAATGGTGGTGTCAATCTTGGCTGAGGAGTCGCCGGCCATAGAAGTATCAAGCTTCCAGTCATTCTTCCAGAGAAGCTCAACAAGCTCCTTGCGAATTGCAGTCGTTGCCTCGACCTCAGTTTCGAGAGCTTTGCTAATGGCCTCCGCCAGCGACTTCAGTGATAATGGCCCTTCCCCATGTTGAATTAGTGGCTGTAGAGTATTCCTTAGCCTAACCACTTCCTCATCTAATACTGGGGAGGAGGAATAATCTTCAAGATTTTCCGTGTAATGGTTTCGATCGTGAGTTGCTGTCATATGGGTCGATAATGCTGAATTCAGGCGGCTGTCAATTTTTAAATTTTCAGCATTGCCAAGCAAGTCAATGAGTTTGTCTAGTTGTTTACTAAAGTGTAATTCCCACTGTTTGGTGCGTTTCGCGTCAACCCTAAAGCACGCTCGCGAGTTAGTTTCTTTTGTTTAGATTAGGCTTGATAAAAATTTCGCTGGCTTGTAAGAGGAAAGGGCGCATAGATGTATAAAGGTAGGATAAAAATATACTGAAAGAACGTACCATAGACATAGAAGCATAGAATCAATTACGTTGCGCCTGAGAGACTCAAAGTGCCTCCTCATCTTTTCTATGTCTCCCGTATTCCTGCGGAATTCTGCATTCTCTTCATCCTTCTCCTTTTGACATTCTTTACAACTTCCATCTGGCATAGTTTGACGCGAAGATAGACTGATATGCTTCTGTTGATGTATGTTTGATCTTATTTCCTGGCTGGTAGGTGGTTTCATCTGATATTTGATGCGCTCAAAATCGCTCGAAAGGCTGATGCACTGACGATAGCTGCAATAACTGTGCCTGAGCTGGTGTTGGGGTTTCAGAGATCAACATATTTGTGGGAACATGTCGGATCCAGGAGATTTGAATAGTCAAGTCCTCCAAAGCTCTTCTAAGTTCTTTTTCTTCTTCCGCAAGCTTCCGATCGTCAGGCGTTTCCTGTTGCATTTGTTTATATTTCCCCCAAGCTTTCATTAGTGCTTTCCCACCAAGATCCAGAAATTGGAATACCGCGGCCGCTACCGCTAGTGCGCTTAGAGGATCCATATTGCGAACGTTACGTTTGGCTTTAAAATGCCGCCGTCCTCTGAACGATATCTGTTTTGTTCTTAGGAAGTGGTATGAACAGCATATGCTGGTTCCGTCATTTAAATACAAGACAGAAGATATCAAATCTCAAATAGAGAAATTTTTCAAAAAGCGGGAAAAAAGGTAATAAGGCGTTATAGTAGGTAGCCCGATTTAGGCAGTCTTGTTAGGCATTCATGCATAACCACAATCACGAGTTAAATATTGAGATCTTATTAAAAGATAAAGATAAAAACCTTAATATAACACTTAAAGACTACTTAAGGTCTTTACAATAAAAAGGATTGAAAAGAATTTACTTACAGTAACCTTCCGTCGAAGAATCATCTTTGATGACGGGATGATACCGATTCTCTTCGTCCGCGGTCTAGCGACCAAGGATAGTAATAAAAGCAAGATAAAAATATATTAAAGGAATATACTATAGATATAAATGTATAAAATTAATTATATTATGCTTAAAAAACTTAAACTACCTCTTAATCTTTTTATATTTCTTATAGTCTTATAGAATTCTGCATTCTCTTTATCTTTCTCCTTTTAGCATTCCCTCCATATATAATCTAGTTTAAGATGCGGTTCTACACTAGCTTCGGCACTTTCCCTGCCATTCCATTTGCTAGCTACTTAAGCTTATAGAAGGCAAAAATCTACAAGTTACCAGCCCTCCCAACATGATCTAGAAGGCCACAAGCTATGATGGGATCCTGTTGACGCCTAGAATGCAATTCACCTTCCACTGGCTAGAAAATTTCTTGTGCAACAAAATGATCCTGCGAGCCTATTGGTTCCCAGAATCCCGTAGGTTCTATTGGGTGCCTGCAGATCCTGGCACTTGATAAGCGAGGGCACTCAGCCGCAAATGCAGACTGGGGGTGCGGCAACATTGGGTTTCGTGGCTGAGTTCAGAAACTCCCAAGATCACAAAGCTGGGCTTGATGTTATCTTTGACTTTGGAAGCCTTGAAAGCTAGAAAACACCTAGACAAACGCTCATCTTGATGACACTTTCCCTGGGGCGACATGTTGCCCATCGAACATCTGCAGCTCCTGATCGGAGCCTGTCCCATCCCGTGCGTGGTCGCGGATTCGGGTGATGACTTCTCCAACAACTTGTTCACCGACCTGGCCCCGTACGTGTCCTAGGCGGTCTAATGTAGACTTAATACTGATAGCATATTACATATAGGCTCCTAGCCCTCTTTGGAGAAAGGGTCACCATGCAATTCATGAGCCAAGCCATGGGATGGGCCGACAATATTATCCTGGCAATGGCCCCTTTGGGCATAATCACCGCCATCGTCGGCGCCATTAGGGTTGGGGGTCCATCATGGCTCAAGGCTCTCATTGGCAGAGCGAGAGAGAGCCGCGCTATCCCTGAAGCCGAACTGATGTCATCCACCTCTCAGGAGATATGTGAACTCTGGGACGGTCATGAGATTGTCAGAGTAATGGGCGAGGGGCCGATCCGGGAATTTATCATTTTGCTGCCTGACGTGAACGCCAGCAATGAGGGGCTGAAGAATACGCAGATAGCGACTGCCGCTGAAACTAGTTTGATGACTGGAACTGGGGACGGTTCGGCTAGTGGACAGCTTCAAGAAATACCAGTGATGCCATTGAAGGATCAAAGGAATATCTATCTTGAGGAATACAGTTCGTAAGGCCCTCATCCAATCATGCTTCTCCATCCTAACTCAACTTCCGTTTCTATCAGAGCTTGGCATTAAAGAATGCATCTTTGGCAAACTCACAGCGAAGGACCCCAAGGAAGCGATATCTCCAATTCAAATAGCTAATTCCATATCAAAGGGACGAGACATAGAAAAGGCACTACCTAATACAGTTGTGCAAGCACTACCTAGTACAGATGTGCAACAAGCTCTCGATGATATCCATGGCAAAAAAGCTGAAAATCACCCGGCGGTCGTCGTTTTACGAAATACTAACCCCGGCATAATACCAAACCTCACCATCAACGTTCATAACCAAGTAGGCAGGGGGGAGCTTTACGTCGCTGCGACATGCGGCCTCGTCCTTCAGCTTAGCGTTCTCGTCTACTTTGGAATCGCCGCCAAATATCTTAGGTTTACTCTGCTTAAAAATGGGTACCCTGTCGCTAAGTATGCCTTGCCATTTACTGTAGCTGGTACGCTGCTCCTAGTATTTGGCATGCTTATTTGTGCCCATGTTGTTGAGAGCAGCACGTCGGAAACGAGATACCGGCCAGCGGCTGGCAAGGAGGCTCGGGTCGTCTGGTTGCAGAAAGCTGGAACTGTCAACGACCAGGCCTTTGAGTCCTTTGCAATCTTCCCAAACGACGCACAGGCCCTTCTTACGACCTCTCAGCGAGCACAAAGACGGAGGCTGAAAGACCTGGGACTAATAAAGCGCCTGGGGGGACGATATAACAACCCAGAAGCCCAAGTCACCGAAAAGACATTATATGAGCATTTTTTGGAGCTTGAGCTTGAAGAGGTCGCAACGGTTGCCGGCGCAATGATTTGCCTCTGCGGCTTCGTCGTGCAGTTCATCGGCCTGCGTGGCATGCATTGGTCAGCATCCATAGCTCAACTTGGGGCTATAGGCATAATGACCTTTTTTAGAGCATGGGTCCGTCGTAATCTTGCACAGCTTCCAAAGGCTCAGCCTCTTGTGCAAGGATATGAATTGGATTGGTTGGCGATGACTCTTGGGGTGGATTGCACGAAGTCTCCTTGGCTAGATCCCTCGCGAGCCAACGGGGATAGACGGAGCAAGCCATGGGTAGAGGGTGTCTGGGATTGGAGAATTTCCGGGGTCCAAGATCCGGCAAGCTGCCAAAAACTGAGACCTCATCCGGGTTCTATTGATACCGATGCGAGTTCCAGTGAGCAGCAAAAGAGCCAAGACGAGGACTCAGAAGTTGAAGCCCGACTCCCTGATATTCCATCCAAAGCTGATAGGATTCTGAAGATCCGGCGAGATCTTGGTAAGCTCGCAGATTGGCATGGCGCAGCATCCGCGGAAGCTATTTCGCTCGCAAGAGCTATCGAAATCACAATGGACACTCTCTTTGGTGGCCGCACCGGCAAATTCAGCTGGTCCATTGAAGTCTGCGGCGAGCCGATCCGTTTTCGACTGGAGCAAGGACAGTCTGGCCTCTGGAAGGCATTTTCGGACGAGCTCGAGGCAGCGTTGTCTCTGTGGCTTTACTCCGTCCATGATACAGAGCAAGATCAGGAAGCGGCGAGCGAGGTTGACAAGGAATCCCAAGAGAGTAACAAAAAGGGCAGCACTCAAGGAGCGGGAAACAAGAACGATAAAGGGAGAGATAAGCAGAGCAAATACATGGCAATTGACAGTGACGATACATGGCTGCGAGCGAAAGGGACGCTTGCCAAACGCAGCCTCCGCCTTTTGGGCTCGTATTCCCCAGATCTGGACCGGGACCTCCGTTGGTGGATACCTGATAGGGCTGCTAGGGTCATTCAAATCAAGGCCCATGAAGCGGACAGTGATCATGCCGCGATTGAGGTAGAGTCGCATCGGGTCGTGGGATTTTCGTCTGATTGGGATTGTGATTCCCAAGCAAAACTCCAACGGTACGAGGCGTTGCCGCCTTTAGAGCCGGGGGGTAGAGCTGCTTTCGATCATATGACCAGTGATGGCGATGGGGAGGCTTTTAATGTGATGCTGGCAGTCGAATCATACAGTCACTTGAAGACACTATTCGTCCAACACATGTTCTCCTCTTTCCTGTGGGCCCTGGCGAAGTCGCTCAAGGAGCCAATGCCCGGAGCAGTTGAGATACGACCTACAGACGCTGACGGTGAGAGTCGGGAGTTGGCATGGCAATCATTTGCGCTGCATAGTGATCATCTTTCAAAGATGGTCCAAGACATTCAAAACACAGGGCTTGGGACGCTTGAAGAGATCTATTTGAGTATCATTCCGCCGCTCAGCCACGCAAACAGACTCCCACGCGCCGACACGTTAATTCATTGGACACGAAAACACGCCCAGCCACTTGAGCAGTTAGGCCATTGGAACGAGGCCGGGGGCGCATATGTATGGCTATTTCGAGTCTCTCAAACCTTCCCAAGAGAAGAAGATATTGCTATTAAGGCTACGGCGCTCTTGATGGAATTTTTGAGGGCCGTCATGGCCACGTCTAAGCTGAGGAAAGCCCAACAGTTTGAGGATAAAGCAGTCCGTGAGTTGGACGACCTTGTTTCGCGGCTCCGCGACGAGCTAAAGTCTGCTGATCCCGGCACTGTGGCAAAACTGAAGGGCCTGTTCCGGATGCGAAACCTTTCTTGGGACGATGGTCTTGCGCAGGAACCCAGGGAAATTTATGGTAAAGATGAGACGTTACATTTGACAAATCTCCACTGGATCGTCGGCCCTAAAGAATATCAATCAGAAATAAGAAAAGCCCACGAGAATGATAAAGATTTCAAAGAACAAGAGTCGGAAATAGCAAAAGCCCACAAGACTGATATCAACGTCAAAGACATTTTCGATTGGACGCCGCTACACTACGCGGCTACCGCGGGCTCCATAGGCAACTTGGAAGAACTACTAACATACCGGCCCGATGTTAACGCACAAGACGTCCGCGGGCAGACGCCATTACATCTTGCGTGCCGGCATAACGATAATGCCTCGATTGTACAGAGTCTGCTGCTCGAGGGTGCCGACGTTAGCATGAGAGACACCGATGGGCTATCACCGCTACATCATGCGGCAGCTTGTGGCCACACAGCTGTGGTCGAATCCTTGATCGAAGCAGGGGCGGATATTAATATTGTCGATGGCTTGGGAAACACACCTTTGCTCTGGGCCGCGTTCAGGGGACACTTGGAAGTGGGCAAGCTTCTGTGGAACAGCGTCAACCCAAAACTACGCGATCGCAACGGCAGAACAGCCTTGCACCTGGCGGCAATAGCAGAAATAGATAATGTTAGGAAAAAGAAAAAATTGGTTGAAATATTCATCAATCAAACAAAGACTAACAAGGAAGCCAAAGACCGGTTCGGCCGCACGCCGCTACATGCCGCTGCTGCAAACGGCGATGAGGCCATCGTTAAGGTGCTTGTGCGGTGTGGCGCCGAAAGAGAGGCCAGGGATGCTGAGGGACTCACGCCCCTGCATCTGACTGTCGCAAATGGGCACGAGGCTGTCACGAGGCTGCTCATTGTCGAGCTAGGTGCGGATGTGAGTGCCAAAGCATTTGGGATGAAGGTCCTTGGTGGGAAGGCTGTTGGTGGGACGGTGAAAACGACCAAAGGGAAACTCGAAGCTACTGGCGGAATTGGGGAGGGTGGGATGGCGAGCGGTGGTGGGATGGCCAACGGAGGAGCAGCCCATGGGGGACTACATGGTGGACTAGACTGTCGTTTTGATCATTCAGGGATTGGAGGCTCAGCACGAGCCGGGATGGTCATGACTTTTGGTTGGGCTACACCAGACAATGGAACAGGAGAAGGAGGTCCAGGGTTGGCAATTGGTGGGACTGCGCGTGCTGAACGAGCGGTGCAGCATGATGACCACGCGAGTACAGGGCGGACGCCGTTGCACTTGGCAGCCGTACATGGGCATGAGGCTATGACAAGGCTGCTAGTTGAGCTGGGCACGGATGTAGAAGACAGAACGTACGGTATACAAGCCCTTGGTATGCGGGCCATCAGCGGCACGGCTCTAGGGGGGGAGCTTGGTGGGCGGACAGCGCTGCATCTTGCTGTTGAAGCAGGTCACTTGAATGTTGCAAGTGTACTCGTTGCCGCAGGGGCTAACAAGGAGGCCAAGGACGACAATGGGCGGACAGCACTGCATCTAGCTGCTGAGAACAGCCGTTTGGATCTCGCAAGGCTGCTGCTTGAAGCGGGCGCTGACAAGGAGGCCAGCGATAACGGGGGATGGACGCCGCTGTATTGGGCTGTTGTAAGAGGCAACATGGGCATTGCAAAACTGCTTGTCGACATGGGCGCTGATTATGGGGCCAAAACCAGTATAAATTGCGAGACTCCGCTGCATTGGGCAATCGAAAGCGAGTATCTGGGCATCGCAAGATTGCTCATAGACGCAGGGGCTGATAAGGATGCTAGGGATGGCAATAAGCGGACACCGCTGCACTGGGCTGCCTTGTGTGGGCACGAAGCTGCTGTGAGGCTACTTATCGTTGAGGCCAAGGCCGACAAAGAGCTTAGGGATAGTAATCGGTGGACGCCGCTGCATTGGGCTGCCCTGTGTGGGAACCCACTGGTAGCACAGCTGTTGCTTGACTATGCTGCTGACAGGGAAGCTAAGGATGACAATGGATGGAGGCCAGTAGATGTGGCTACCAAGTGCTCCCAGAAGACACTCGCACAGTTGCTGGGGAGTGAGTTGACAACCACGAATAGTTGACCATAACCATCTTTTTTTTTTTAGCAGTGAACGGCAAAAATCCATTTGAACCAAATCAAGATGAGCTTCCCATTGTCGTAAAAGCTGGCTACATCATAGCCAAAGCATCTAGATATACCCGGTAATATCTGAGGAATGGTTTGGTTGCCTTCCAATTGAGTGGCCAGCTGGCCCTTTTTGGAATGCTGCAGAGAAACGCAGAGATGCTGGGGAGGGCTGGCTGTCTACCAAACGCAGTTGGACAAGTTGTAGCAGGAATTGGGACAAGGGGACAGAGGGGATGCGTAGGACTGGCTATACTAACCTAAGAGCTATCCTAGGGGAATGGTACGTTTTGAAGAAGACTCATGACTTCATCACTCATTGTCGTGATTGTCGTGGCGGTACTGCACTGTTCTTGTTATTAGATATAGGTCTATATGTAAGAGGTTGAAGGTATCTAAGAAGACGCCTCTCCTCTAAAACTTATTATATACAAAGAGCATAGTAAGTAATGATCTAGCTATTAAGTATTAGGTTAGGCTTAGAAAACTTTACTACAAGTTTTATACCCTAAGGTATAAGACATTCTTCTTTTTCATCTTATGTATTAAGATATAAAACATTTACCATTTAGCTTTTAACCTATAGTAAGATGAAGAGTGTGATAAGGAATAGGGCGGGTTAAAGTTCATAGGGATCATTTTGGCTGGCGGTAGGAATTGGTAGAGATCGGTATAGAGACAAATCCATTAGGTCTGCCCCGCCGAGATGAGTGAGCGGTGTAGATGTCATGGGTATAAATATTATTGATTTCATAAATCGTCTTGATGGACTAAGGGATCTCATGTATCACAGTCACTGCTGCAACCATAAGAATAGGGTCAAATGCTTGCAGTCACCACAAATTGTTTGCCTCCATACATGTATACAAACTACAGAACCGTGATTCACATTATCCAGGGGTCCAGCAACTATTAAGTTAATACGTGTATCGGAAATCAGAACTAGCATCTTCCTATTCATAACACCACAAGTCAGCTCCGCTCCATATAGCAAAAAGGGTAAATATAATGGCGAATCACTTACATCATGAGCCTCCAGCGCAATGCCCTGCCCATCAGCCTTCTTATTCTGTCTCCAAAAGTTCAAGTCACACACCACCACCAGAATAATGTTCAAAAGCGCACAGGCAATGCACGCGTACATGCCGGGCTTGTATCCCGTCGCCGCGTCTTGCTGCCGGAACACCAAACTCCCGGCAATGCCGCCAATGCCCCCAAAGCCGACGAGCGTAGCGCTGCAGAATGCGCGCTTCCACTGACCGCGCACGTTGTTCGCCTGGAAGGACATGACGGAGGGGATGTTGCTGTTGGCGCCGGCAGTGACGAGGAAGATGCCGAAGTAGCGCACGGCGGCCTTGTCGGCCCAGCCCATGATGGGGAGGCCAATGAGGCAGAGAACCATGTTGAAGATGATTATGGGGCCGCGGACGTGGAGCTTGTCGCCAACCCAGGCAGCGGAGAACATGATGATACCGGCAAAGGCGTAGGGGGGCGCAACGAGGCATTGGGATTCACCAACGGAGAACTTCATGCTCTGGGTGAGGATAAGTGGGAGGGTATAAGCCAGCGCATAGGTAATGGTCGTGGTGTTGAAGAACATCAAGGCATAGGCCCAGATCTTCCAATCCGCACCGCCGCCCAGGAACTTCTTCAGGTTAAACGGTGGGACCTTGGAATCGCCACGGTCGCGTTGGATGCGGTGAACAATCCATTCACGCTCTCGCTGGCCGAGGAAGTTCCAAGTGAGGCGCGTAGAGTCAGGGAAGTCGACAAGAAGCCAGTAACCGGCGACACTGAGGGCGCAGGTGAGGGTGCCTTCGATGATGAAGATCCAGCGCCAGCCAGTGAGGCCTTCGCGACCGTTGAGTTGCATGAGCTGCGATTTTGCATGTGAGATTTTTGTTGTATACTTACGAAGAGATTAAGAGGAAACTACTTACACCGTAGGCTAAGATACCGGCAAATGCTGAGGCGACGCAGCCGAGGAGATAGAACATGGAGTACCGCTTTCCAACCTCATCTACACGGCATTAGCTTAAGAAGCAATGGTGATCGTCTTTTCGCTTACATCGTGTATACCATGTGCTGAGCAAGTACACGCAGCTCGGGAAGAATCCAGCCTCCAGAACCCCTAAGACCGTTCTCATGGCTGCCAACTGCTGGAAGTTCTTGACGAAGCCCATGCCAATCATGACGGCGCCCCATAAGAGGGTGATGAAGGCAAGATGCAAGCGAGGACCGATTTTGCGGATGAGGATAGTAGAGGGGGGCTGGAAGACGATGTAGGTAGTAAAGAAGACGAGATTGGCAATGTTCTGGGTGAGGTTGCAATTAGCTGAGTATTCGATGAATTGATTCAATCATTTGTAACTGGTATAGGAGCAGAACTGGACTTACGTATCGGTTGTTGATGAGGGCCAGCTCGACGCTCATGCCGGCAATGTTAGCAGCACTCATGTTTGTCCTGTCCATGAGGCTGACGCAGTACATGGCCCCCACCGTAATGACCAACCGGCGATCAATACGGCGGATGATGCTGCGCTGCTCAGTCTTCGTGAAGCCAAAGTCATCGTCTTCAAGAGGCGCGACGTGGTGGTTGCTCTCAGAGTCCTTGGTGGGACTGTCGATGTGGTTGTACTCGAGCCCGTGCTTCTCGGACTCGAGATGGGGAGCTTGTTCAGCCATTGTTGTAGATGTGGAACCAACCTATTTCTCACTATTTTCTTCTTTTCTTCTCTTTTCAATGGAAAGAAGAAAAGGAATTAAAAATTTAATGGAGAAAAAGAACTATGTTGTTGTTCTCGTCTCGTCCGAGAGATATAGTGAGACAGTGAGACAAAGTGAAAGAAAGGGAGGATCAGCATGAGAATATATAGATGCGTCCATCACGTCTGCCAAGATGGCCACCATCCTCTACCCCAGCTCTCCATGTCTCGTCTGCATCCTGCGACCGCGCTGGAATTCAATTCCACGCAGGCCAGTAACATCGAAGCTACCCCAAGTCTTGGAAGCTTGGCTCAGAGCCTAGCCGCATCATGGGCTCGATTCAATGGCCCATGCAAAAGCATCATCTGCCTTCTTTGTCGGCGAAGTAAAACTACACGTAAGAGCCAAAGCTTGCCCTCCCCCCTCCTCTCTCAGGCAAGCAAAAATGATGAATATCAACTCCATCCTCGCAAGCCACACCCCATCCCGGCCCTCTTTGCCAAGACAAAAAAACGAACCGGCCTCTCCCAGACTTTTTTTTCGCTGCTTTTTTTTACCCACTTGGCAGGTGGGTCTTGATCCTAGGACGGTCCTGGTTCTGGGCCCTCTGGGCTAATAGCCTATTTTATGCTTATACCAGGGTCGCAGGTTAGGGAATCCATGTGCCGTTGGAAAGCTGGGGTCCATCTAGCTCCCCGCATGGACGCCTGGACTGAACTGGGAGTTGCTGAGAGGTGAATGAGTGAGTGAGACGATGTCTTGGTGAGATATGAGACATCACTTGGCTACTAAATAAAAGGTTGTTTATTTTGGGAATATTACACGTTCACTGATTGAGCAGGGACGAAAAATCATTATCTCTTGACCTGTAGGGCTTCTGCTCTCGCAATCATGAAAAAGGATACACAACCCATCTCTGCGTGGGCTAATCCTACGTGCATCTTGCATCCGGCTAGTAGTATACGGTGTGCTCCAGCGATCCACAGCTGCGTGAGGCAGCCCTGAGCTACAGTAAGCATTACTCATGACACTCATATCCTCTCTTCCTTGTACCAATTCTCCATCGTTATAACGAAGAGCAGCAAGCCATACAGTAAGTGAACGCCATAAACTTGCCCCTCGGACAGGACATCCCGTTTTGGAAATGCTCATCCGCGGGGAAGAAGGAAGCTAAATGACTCTAAATCTCTAGCTAAATACTTTAAATTGCTAGTCTATGTATATCACAACGTTCTAGGCAGCAAACAAGGCGTGAATAGCAATGGATAGACCGGCTAATGCCTCATCCAGCGTCCCCCTTGGAGATGCGCTTCTGCTCTCTTTAGGTCAGATTAGATTATGCATGCGTAGCCTCAAATGTATGTGGGATTGCAGCATCAGGAAGCAAAGGAACTCGGCGGCTACTAGATTCGAGCTGTCAGTCCAGATGTTGGGATACACTGCATTTGCATGGACTGCACCAGTGTCTCAGCTCCCATCAACATCCTCCCCAAGAACCATCTCATGACATACACCAAATCATCGTCAGCCACCACTAATATCTCAAACCCACCTACAAAATCTCCATCTATATTCCACTCACACACTTTTCCCCGAACTACACCAAAGCACCTAGAAAAATAAATTAAGAAAAAGACTCCAAAAAAGCCACTTTTCTCCTCCCCCGCGTTTCCCATTTCCGCCACCAATAAGCATTCGATCCGACCAGCAAGATGCCGAGGCTCACTTCCCTTCCCTGCTCTTCCCGACTCCCATGGCCAAGATTCAATTTGAATAAAACCGATCTCTTTTTTCCAGCATTGGCTATAAATTAGATGGAAAGACAGCAAAAGCTACACCAAATAAGCAGACGCCACAGAAATTGCCCCGATTCGCTGATATCCTGCTCAAGAGGCCATGTCCCATGTACCTACTCAATGACTGTTTTCCTCTCTCGCAAGCTTGCTGTCTTTTTGGCTAGTGTGGGCTGCGACTATTTATGCTTGGCATCGAGTCACCAGTCTATCTTCAACCAATTCTGTTGTTTATAGACCATCTGGGGCTGTAACTTGATCAAGTCATAAGGTTTGAGTGTTGGGCAACGCGGCAATGCATCGCTCAACTTGTTTCCATCCATCCCGTCTGCCTCCTAGGTTGACTTCGATCCTCCTTAGGCAGCAAGGGTTAAAAATTGTTCCAATTATTTGACGCTTGATTATCTACCGTTACCGCTGCAAAAAGTAATAACTGAGTCCAATCCAATCAATCAGAGCCAAGTCAAGCCGAATCAAACCCTAATCGTGTTGCTCGCCGCCACAAACAATGCCTCGGCATCTCATAGCCCATTCAAAGAAATATACCACTCCAAAACTCCACACCATCAAGAGACTCCCACAGTCTTGCAATTGGTATTCGGTACTATCCGCTATCTCATTTATCCCGCTCCTATCGACTGTCCAAGAAAAGAAAATCCCATGCCAAACCAAAATATGCTATGAAAACGCTGATGAAAGAGTATGCAACCACAAAGACGAGGCTTAACCAGTAAAATATCTCACGAGTATTTGGAGATGCTGAGAGAAAGGAAGCTCTCTCATTGGAAGAGAGGCGGCACCATCAGTCCATACAGGCTTCCCTCCTTCCTCAGCTCCCGGCTCTCAGTTTCCAGCTCTCCTCTACACAAAGAGGCCAAACCTGTGAGCGACCGCGCCACCGAATCTCTGCACATTGTGCCAGACAAGACCCGCAATGCCAACAATGGTGAAAACCTGCAAGATCTCCAAAGGATTTTTCGCTCGAACCTTGGTTTCCACAAAGTCAACCTTAGATCCGACCATGGCGGGGAAACGTCCAGTTGTCAGATACTGTTCCATCAGCGCGTCCTTCTTGTACCATTCGTTACGCAGCCAGAGGTCAAATTTGTCTCCGTCATCAAGAGGTATATCCGACATCTTGAATTTTCGCCAGAAAAAATTAACCGACTTGGGCGACCGGCCTTGGAAGTAGGAGCTACCTAAAGTGAAAATGTCCTCGCCGTATTTACCTCGACTGTAACATCACGAATTAGCCGTCTTTGACTTATACATAATTTCTGTTAGCCCTTGAAACTTCGCTCAAGACACTTACTCAATACCCTCGTACGCGACTGTGCAGTCGTAAACATAATCTACCGTCCCTTTCAGCTCATTGAGGCAAAAGAAACTGCCGGTACTGCGGGGAAGCAGCATGTGCTCGGGATCTTTCCATCCATTCTTGTCTGCCCAATTAGCAGACTTCCGTCGGCCGTTTCCAGAAATGTTGGTGCCTTCGGGAAATAAGAGTAGCCACATGGGTGTGCGATACGTCTTCCCACTAGGATCAGTTTTGGTCTGCTTCAACTTCCCCAGCCGATACGCAAGCCGGGGTTGATCCGTTGCCATTTTCCTCGACATGAAGATGAAGCCGTAAAACTTCATGCCCCAGCCAACGATAGGAATGTACTGAAGCGACTGCTTTAGAATGATGTAGAGGTGGCCATGCGCCGTAGGCCGGTTGACGTAGCCAGCCCACCAGAGGTACAACCAGTCGGTATAAATCTGTCGATATCAGTCAGCTCAGCCTTGACAACCTTTTCTCACCAATACTAAGCGGAAACCAAGTATACCCGCACGGGTGAGATTGCACTTGGCATCAACTAAGCCGCTGCTGTTCCTCTGGGTCATCTTACCTGATGGTTCGCTATCATCACCAAGCGCTCCGGAAAGTTGAGCTGCACCCCGCCGCCCTCCGTGGGAAGAATTTCTCCCGCTACCGACTCATCGCCGCTGATCCTGATCGTTGTCTGGCCCCAAATCTGCGTCATCGTAATCGTCGTGATGGCGAATAAGCGCTTAGTCATTGACATGTAGTCATAATACATGTCGCGGTTCACAAAATACAACCAACAGCCAAGGAGCTGCGTGAGAACAATGCTATGGCACAAGCGTGTTAGTAACTAACAATTCCACCAAGGCTCATATCACGGGTCGCGAACCGCAAACGTACGTTGTACAGCAAGTGAGGAAGTAAATGATAAAGCCCAGCCCTCGCAATATCTGTATCGCCCGACCATGGCCTCGTTTCCCCGATGGGTGCGCATCTTTCAGGCTCACAGAGGCCCTTTTAGACGTTTGGTTGAGCCCCATGGCGACCCCGGGAGCTGGTATGTTGATCTCGGACCCGTCGGTACCCTTGCTAGCAGCCATAAACGAGTCGCCGTTTCTTGCAGCGGTTATGTTCTGGGATTTATAGATTGACAGTCTGGTATTTAGAAAGTGACTAAGCTCAGCAGCCTGGCATGAGGCTCAAGGCAGAGGAAGATAGTTGCAGAATTGAGGCGGTGATGTGGCCTCTTGGTGGTTGTACCCAGCCTCGTAGCAGCTATTGGACAGGATAGGTAGGTAGGTAGGCAGCTCAGCCCGCCAGGCACAGCCGTCCTAATATTATATGGCACGGATGCGAATTGCCGACAACTTCAATCGGATCGGCTGCAGGACGAGGGGCCAGGGCAGAGCAGCTGAGTCGCCAGTCGTCAGGTGCGTACTATCTCCTAGCTCCGAGCGCAGAGCCAGCAGGTTCACAAACCAGCTGTTTTGCCTTTGCTGGGCCTCGAGACCAAGTGCTTAGGTCTTGGCCACTGTGTTTCTCCCCTTCAGAGAGCGTTGGAGGTCGAAGTCAGACGGTGTAAGGTGAAGGTTCAACCGGCGACGACTAGACGCAGCACATGATGACGCAGGAGGGCCAGATGTTGCGGCTGCTTATTCGCTGCCTGCTTCTGCCTAGCTTGGAGCTGTCTGTCATGCTGGTGTTAGTGTTAGCGCTATCAGCAGTCCAACGAGCCCCAACGAGCTGCTGCTCCAGCCAGCGTGCCTCAGCCCTGGAGCCCCGGGACTAGCCAAAGCCAAGTTTCAGGGTGGGGGCCTGGTCAGAGCCTCGGGCTTTTCCAGAGCCCGTGAGTCGCTCGAGAGTTTCGCGGGCTGCCTGTCAAGTTGTGGCTCTAGGTACTGTAGGCATTCTGTAGAGTAAAGTGGCTACTTGGATGGAGCACAAAGCGCGAGAAACGGAGTTAGCAGTGGGCGTTATTGAGTGCCTAACCTGGGCGGTGACCGAAAGCGGCGAGATTGCCGGACAAATAAATGCCTTGACCCTTTCTCCGCGATACTTTGGACAAATCCATCAAGTACTACTCCGTATACCTTAGCCTAGTTGCAAAACAAAAGTCACCATGTATACTCCGCTCTCCTGTGATGGTTCTTGCATTGCGAATCCTTGCTCGTCTATGCATTATATGAAACCTGCCTTGAAAGGTGACATGATCACATGCCACTGTCTAGGGTCATCCATCAGATATCACAGAGTTCGTATCGGCGGTAGCTCGCCGGTGCAGTACCCCGCCTACCAAAAACAGTAGGCGGTGATGGTGGAGATACCGCTGAGATGGGGTAAATCAGCCAATGGTTTGGTAATAGCATCAAATAATACTGGTAGAGTCTTTATTTGCCTTCTCTAACTACCTTATTTACATTGACCGTTTGAACATTATGTCTGAATCAATCCGTTCACTGTCGCAGAGAAACTACAAGCTGCGCAACTCCCACCAAAAAGCCGAGCAGCCCAAACAGCGCCGTCAGAAATAGACCAAGAATGGCAACAGTCAGTGCATTTCTCTCCGAAGTATGTCTCTCGAACCACGAAATGACTTTGTTTGAAGGCGGCGGATGATCCACGACCGCCTGCAAAGCCTTCAACCTCTTTGACCAGTACACAAGCTTGAAATCGACTGGCAGTGGGCGAATCAAGCCGTCGTACACCATGAGATTAGGGTCGAAGGTGGAGCCGGACGAATTATCCGAATCGTTGGCCCGTGTAAGTCTCTTGGCCAATTTGGCTGACTTCTTGTTTGTCACCAATGGGAAAAGGATGTAATAAATTGAATAAAGAGTCTCGACAAGGAGCTGCGGAGGCAAGTACCCGCTACACTTAAGAGTTAGCTTCTGGATGAGTATACACAGAAAGAGGGGGTCGAACTTGGCGAAACTCGTCTCTACAGTCTCTTCTAAGCTGCTCTCCGCCGTATGTCGAATTTGGGCCTTTAGGTACTCTACTTGGTGAAAGACAGCCAAAGTCTTCGTTCGGGAGTTGTATACAAGGTGTTCAGCCAGATCGTTGGTAGGGCGTATCTTGATTCCCAATCTTTGTTTTAGCTTCCAGGCCCTCAAGCTGTTCTTTCTTGTTGACGAGTGCCAAAAGTCCCGCGATTCGGTCGGGAAAGCAGCACAAAAGAACTGTATGAAAGTCTGACTTGGCAGCCACTTCACAGGAAAGATAATCTCGTTCTCAATTCTATAGGCTGTGGGGAATCCATCCCGTGAACAAGGATCAATCATGAAAGTTAGTTGAACAATAATCCTTGTTGCCCTCTCTCTGTCACTAGGTAGGGAATTTGGAAATGCATCCTTTTGAAATATTTGCAATTCTTCATTACATTGAGACTTTAACCCGGCGATACCCTGAAGTATAGCGGCATGAGATGAGAGATCAGAACGATTGATTGAGATCGACAAGTCGCCGTTTTGGTTGAAATGCGTCACTTCAAGGTAAAATCGCCGGAAAGCCACCAACTGAGACTCGGAGAGTTCGTCAACCCCACAAAGCGCTTTTATCACATCGTTAACGCTTGTGCCGTGAGGATAAATTTGAGAATCAAGTTTCATATTGATAGCGAGTGATTATAGAAAAGTTGACGGGGTTTTCTTTTTCTTTTTCTTTTTCTTTTTTGGATTAGAGCAGACATGCTGCCCGACGCCTAGAGTAATAAGTTGGAAACATGGACGCCTAGAACAAGTGAGGCGTTTTGTTGTTACAGGTTGATATTGCGCCACTGCCAATTCATCAAATATTCAGCACAGCCGCTGGAACTGTGCCACTCTCTGTTGGGCGGCTGCGAAAGCCATCGTAGCGTCTGCGAATCTCATTGGCTTACGGGATCACTTCTACAATGCGACGGGAATCCTTCTTTCGTGACCCAGCCAACAATAAACTTGAGCCAATAAAAGAGATGCACACTAGATAGCCACACCAAGCCAAGAAGTCGCAAGGCATAAAACACGGCAGAGCAGAGCCGCGATAGTACGCGTCCGTATCCCCACTCACCATCGAATCGCGCAAACGGGTTCATCAGATTTTAGATTGAAGTTTCGCGAACTGAACTGATATATATGTTGCTCGGTAAGCTATATTACTACGATTGAGACGCAATACTGTTCTTATTCTGATTAACATAACAGTCATCTCTCGACTTTGACAAATAATACTAATAAACGTGCGCTTGAAGGTTTTCGGTTGACAAAATCCGTGTTTGTACGCCATGCGTGGGATTTCGACGACAGAGGCCGAAGTGATGGTTCTCGAGCCACCAGAAAACCCGAGAGCTAGCCTTAGAGAACAGACACCATTCGGCCGGCCTTCATGGAAAGATATCTTCGCCTTCGGAGATAATCAGCCAACAAGATTGGGATCTGATTCACATCCTACGCTCTTGGCAGAGCAGCAGCCTTCAAGAGCAGATTCAACAGGATCCCAGTACGTAGCCAAGCATCATGGATTTTTTCAAGACGAGAACTCTCTAGCCGGGATAGACCCGCCAGATGTCATGCCAGCCAACACAATGGCTAAGCAGTTGGAGCACTACCGCGATCGAGAGCAAATACCTGGCGTTAAACCAGCAACCTATGTGTATCGTAATGCAGATAGAGACATCAGCATGGACCACCAAACCCGATTTCCTGTTATAAAGGATATGTTCCAACAAAATCTTCACGAGCACAGCAAACTATCTCTCAAACATCCAGCTAGGACACAGTTCATACTAAAGATGTGTGGTAATAGTATGCATAATGCTCAGCCAACGATATTAGTTTCTCACCCGTGGAATGATCTAAAGACAGGTCAGTTGATCATGAAAATCCTGACCAAAAAACGGGTGAGGGACCAATACGATTCCAATCACATAACAACACGCTTCAAAATCTATCTCTTTCTTGGGCTCTCATATAAATATCTTGGATATCCAGCAGAGAGTCTTAAAATTTGCATGAAAGGTTCTCGCTTTCCTGGAGCTCACCTGGTCTCGGGAGATGTCGACGATAGGATTAGCACCATTACTTGCGGTATCAGATTTCCGAATATCGATGATACTATTTTTGCTCTAACTTCTGCTCATGCCTTCGAAGGGGATGATGAGGGTAACGAGGGGGACATCCAGTATGAGGAGACATCTGACACGCTGTCTGCGCCAAATGAAGACGAAGAAGAGGATGGAGAGATATTCGAATTTGCAGGCGTAGAATATGACATGACTGAACTTATGAATTACGAGAACATTCATAAACAGGACCAAATATTTGAAGCCAGCTTAGAGAATAACGAAAACCCAGAGACCATACAAGGGCATGCCGACAACGACTTGCACTTTTACCAAACCGATTCGCAATTTCTTCAGGACGAGCTGCGGATTCTTGAGGCCGAAGTTATCAAGCCGAGTCGGGTCTGGGGTCGACCTAACGGACCGGAATGGGCTCAGTGCCCCAATCTAGACTGGGCCTTGATAGAAATTGAGCTTGGTCAGCGATTGATGGCAGCCGTTCACTTACAAGAAGTTGCTGAATTGGGCGACGAAAATCGTACAGTGCGGATCGTAACTTCTCGAGGCTCGCTTCACGGCACCATCCGTAACATACCTGCTTTTATTGCCAATTCTAACAGCATTAGCTCCTTATGCGAAGTTTGGGCAGTCACTGTCGCGGAACCAAGTATGAGTTTGCTACCCTCCACATATCACTAGTATGCTAACCACTAGGTACGGTACAGATAGTATACACAGGGGCGACAGCGGGGCTCTTGTTTTCGATCACCTCACCGGACAAGCGTACGGATATGTAATCGCGGTCAATCACTTTCAAGAACTATATGTGATGCCACTAATATCGGTACTGCGGCAGATCTCACAGATGGTACCTATTCTAAATGTCAAACCAGAAGTGTTCATGAGCGTCGTCCAAAACCCATTGCCAAGCCTAGGTCAGGGAGACATCTTCAAAAAGCTTACAAGATATTTCTCGCAATACTGGCCCTTGGCGAAGACGAGGAATTTACCAATCTCCCGACTACCAATGCAGTTCCATGAATCGGATATAAAATACATGGGCCAATGGAAGAGTAACGAGGAAACGGCCGGACATAATTCGTTGCGATTGGTTTCAGAGGACAGAGAACAGGCGAGGTTGATTCATAACAGCTCCCCTCTCATTACGAGCCGGCAAAACACATCCTATCGGTACGATGCCTACGATCGCTTTTATTGAAGTTTAACTAACGACTTTCATAGTACATCAACAGCCGATGATTGGCAAGATGAGATATATGATACCTTCGGGTGAGAAATAGCAGTAGACTGTTATAACTAGAACATCTAGAATAACACTAACACCTGACTTCTTCACAGCATGAGCCAGCAATACGTTAACAGCCAAATCGATTCCCTGAACAGTCTCAGCAGCAATTACACATCTAGAAGCACACTGCTATCCGGGCCATTCAGCTTTGCTTCGGCCGCTTCGACTGCAGCCTCATCTTCTACGAGGTCTTACGGCCGACCAAATGCAATTCGAAATCACCCTCCCCGTTCCCATAAATATCGTTCTTCTTCACTGAGAGCCACAGAGTTTGGAGCTGATATGGCACAGAATAATCCTAGCCAAACTGGACATTATGTTATCAACCAAGATTCCCAACGCCAACCAAACAGAGATGAATTAGATAAATCGTATCAATCTCCTCAGGTACTGCCACAAGACACACCTTCTCGGAAAGGTAAAGAACTGCCACGTCTTCCAACTAGTCTTGAAGAGCGAGAACAAAGAAGTATATTGGTCCAGGCCAATCGCTGCCTCTCAACATGCGTCTTAGACCTTTGCGCTACATATCGACTGCCAGTCCCTCTTATGCGGATTATGATACCAGGAGAAAACATATTGGCATTGCGGAGAAGATGGCGTACAGAACCACCAGAAGACTGTGAATGGGATAAATGGGTATCTCACTTCGAATCCCTTTTGAGTAACCAACTTATTCCCGCCGAGATATTGAGCAAGACCGAGGCCGCGCAGCTCGAAAAGAACCTAGTCAGTTCATTAGGAATACACTATGAACTCAAACATCTGAAGAACTCTTTGATGGATGACAAACGCATTCTGCAGCTCATATCAGTCGGCATTCAGATCACCGTCTTGCTAAAGGATTTATCGGCCGCGAACGAACTTATTTCACTCCGTGCCCGGACAGAGGCTGACATTCAGGGTCACACAAGTCACACAAAGCTGCCATCCAAGATGGACGCCGAGATCGCAGCAGATTAAATTCATCTAATCATGCTTATGGATTTGAATACAGCCACGCAAATTAATGCTGAAAGTTTGAACTGTTTGAGGATGAAAGTGCAATATGTGCTTGTCGCGGAAGATCCTTAGAGACGTTTACTACAAATTGGAATACAAGACGTCTGTTTAGATGAGAAAAGTTATTACTCTATTTAGTTAAAATACGTAGCTGTAGATAGCCTATTACAGCAGTATATCCACTTTGAGCAGCTAAATTTCTTTTTTAGTTTGACATAATTACGTATTTCTCCTCGCTGCAACGCTAAGAAATCTTTCCCTAGCAGATTCCATCATCATGGCCAGCTGCCATTATTCTACTTCCAAGAGCCTGGCTCATGATCCTAAGCTGAGATCAAGATCGCTGATAATTTTCGCTGTGCAACGACTTTCTGTCTTTGCTGCCAACATGATAAGCACCGCTTGATCCCAAGTCATGTCTACGCAATTTCGAGCTTTCCGCGAACCATGGCGCCGAATTGCCCAAGCTCGGCCAGGTCGGCAGCAGAGGCTACTCCCGCCATCAAAGATCCTTGGCTGTCGACACTTCTCCGTCGCGCATCCTTTGAGGCTGGCAGAGTCGCGTAGTGTCGCAGAGCTGCCGGAGCGAACGCACCCACGATATCTCCAGGTCTCCAAGCCAGGCTCATCCCTGCTGTCGCTTAACTGGCCGCGCCCACCCCGCAATCTGCTGCTGGTGCAGAAGCTCTACTCGCCCGAGGTCACCGAGTCTGTAGTCCAGTTTGCCAAGCATATCCGGGGCAACTATCCAGAAGTCAACATTGTCATCGAAGCCCGAGTCGCTGTCCCGATCCAGCAAGAGCTTGACTTTCCCATCTTCGTTGTCGACAATGGGACAAGCATCGCCGACAAGATCGACGCTATTGCGACGTTTGGCGGCGACGGCACGGTTTTGCGCGCCGCAAGCCTATTCAAGCTGCACGGATCTGTACCTCCTATCCTGTCTTTTAGCATGGGGACCTTGGGTTTTCTAGGGGAATGGAACTTTGCAGAATATAAAAAGGCGTGGAGAGAAATGTACATGAGCGGGAGCGATGTTACCGCGGGGCGCAACGCCGCCGTGCCGACAGGAAACGACGATGGCACGGGCACAGGCACGAACATGACTTCTGGGGATGGATGGGAGCGTGTCAAGGGCAAGAGTCAGGGAATCAACAGAGCATCTCGGGTCTTGCTACGGCATCGGATCAAGGCAGATATCTTCGACAGGGCGGGTAACAACATCAATCATCAGGTCTCAAACACATTGGCAAGCCAGCCCAAGTCGGGCATCGCTAGTCCAAAGGAGATTTCACCTCCGCTGCGCGCCATCAACGAAATCTCGGTCCACCGTGGCTCACACCCGCACCTTGCCATCATTGACATCTACCAAAACGGCCATTTTCTAACGGAAACAACGGCTGACGGCATCCTCATCAGCACGCCGACTGGCTCCACTGCTTATAGTCTAAGCGCAGGAGGGCCTATTGTGCATCCTCTGGTAAAGTCGCTACTCATCACACCCATCAGTCCTTGCAGCCTTAGTTTCCGGTCGCTCGTGCTGCCGCTGGATACAAAGGTCACTCTTCGGATGAGTCCGAAGAACAGAGGCCGCGAATTGGATCTCAGCATTGATGGCCGACGGTGCGCTGGAGTCTTGCCTGGATCAGAAATTCACGTTGAGGGTGAGTTTGTAGGGCGAGCCGGGCCTGGCGAGGAGTGGCATGGAGGAGTTCCATGCGTGATACGGACAGAGGATGATGATCCTTGGGTTGGCGGACTCAATGGACTTCTTAAGTTCAATCACCCCTTTGGCAGAGAACCTCCCAACGAGGACTTTTCTGACTAGTAGTACAGGCCCAGAGCCTCGTGTTAGCTATATTGGATACGTCCCTAACCACGAAATGATACCCCATTCTGCTATCACTCGAGCCGTAAACGTGTAACATATTCGGAGGTGCGAGGCCAAGGCTGGCTGTACTGTTCACATATGGGCCCATCAACGGTAACTGAGCTGAGAATATCAGCTCAGGACGGAAAGCAGTGTGTTAGCCGTGAATATATGTATTATATACAAAAGAAAACAGCTGAATCAAAAGCTGAGCATCGACAAAATAGGCTACTTTGTGCTTTGTAAATTCACTAGTAAAAATGAAAATAATTTTATTCATATATACAAATGAGTCATTAACTTGAAGTCAACCCCAAATAGTTCGATGCCGTCCAACAGAAGCAGCTGAACTGCTCGCATGTTTCATCCCATCAGGCTAGCGCAAACATGGATGGCGGAGTTTGGGGGAGCTGTGGCTATCGGGTCACTGTAAGTGTTGACGTCAGTGGTCGCCATGCAGCTGCTATGGGGCCTCTTATGGGGAGCTGGAGCGCCCTATGGGGACTTTTGTAGGGGAGCTGGGGAGCTGTGCCTAGCCGCAGTTATAGCGCTGCACAGCTGCACATGATGACCCGGTACCTTGCCTTATCGTATCGAGGCCCGTCCTGCATCCTGCATTCTATAACCCTGGACTCTGCTTCACCGCGGTGCCAGCCTTTTTCTTCTTCTTCTTCCCTTTTGCTCCTCCATTTCCAAAGCTAAGCGTCTTGACTGGCGCTGGCCGACGAGTGACCCATGCGAACCTAATCGCCGCCATTCTTATTGTCCTACGCTCTGCAGCAGCAGCATCATCGATATCGCAAATCTGATTGCTTGCACCGCTAGACTAGACCACATCTGGGTCGCCGAATCCATCTTGCTCCTCCTCACGCTCGTCCTGCTTCGGCCCATGACTGGAGCGCTACTCACCAGCTTCAGCCGTCGGTAGTTCTTGGTCGCGGAGCCAACATGAAGCTCCCCAATCCATTCAGCTTCCAGCCCGGGCCGGTGACTTTCTGGACGACGGCTATTTACCTTGCCGTCACCATTCCGCTGATTTACGTTCACGAGACGGTGCCGTCTGCGCCATTCGTCCATTCTCTCAAACAGGGCTTGAACTTGAGCGAAGCATGGGACGATCTGCAGACCATCACGCGAGAGTACCATCCGTTCAACAGTCGGGCAAACACCAAAGTCCGCGATTATCTCATCAAGCGCTCCCAAGATATCCTGGATCGGAATCAGGTTTCTTACCAAAATGAAACAGCTGGCGGAAAGATATGGGGTGCCAGGTTTGTTTACCAAGCCGTAGGCTAATTGCGGGTTTTTTGAGGTAGCTGACAGATATTGTAGTTTCGAACAATCTACAATCAGTCGTAATCACGACGTGGCGAGGACCAAGCAAGCGCCGAGTGCTACCATTTTCGACGACCGCATTTCCAACGTGACTTGGACAATCGACTCCCTGCTCCAAAGCGCCAAGAGTGGGCCACAGACGTGGCAGGGCTATTACTTTGAGGGCGACAACTTCTACGTCTATATCCGCGGCCAAGAAGATCCTGATGGTGACTGGTGGAACTCCCCGGTGGATTATAAACAAACTGGAGGTGTTCTCGTTAACTGCCATTTTGACTCGTAAGTACATGTTCTAATTCCCATTTCAGTGACTAGTTGAAATACCAATTGGCTGACATTATCCAGAGTCTCGACAGGCTACGGTGCGACTGACGATGGTATGTCGTGCGTGAGCATGCTACAGCTACTCAGCTACTTCACCACCGAGGGTCACCAGCCGAAGCATGGCATCGTCCTGCTCTTCAACAATGCTGAAGAGGACGGTCTCCTAGGCGCCCGCGCCTTTGGCTACAGCCCGCTTCTTAAATTTTGCCACACTTTCGTCAACCTAGAAGGAGCCGGAGCCGGAGGCCGTGCTATACTTTTCCGAACCACTGATCTTCAGGCGGCGGAGGCTTATTCCAAGAGCCCCCATCCGTTCGGCTCTGTCGTTGCGGCAAACGCATTCGAGCGAGGAGTCATCAAGAGCGGAACGGACTTTGAAGTATTTGCTCCGGCATTTGGACAGCGAGGCCTAGATATTGCCTTTTACGCACCTCGCGCGCGCTACCATACCGAAGATGACGATTCACGTCACACTTCCGTCCGCAGCATTTGGCATATGCTCTCTGCCGCTTTGGCGTCTACAGAGAGGCTTTCTGACATTACCGGAACAGTCTTCAGTGGCGATCGGTCAGACGGTGATAAAAGTCTAGCTCAGAACGGCAAACCCACCGAGGGTGTCTATTTCGATTGGTATGGCAGCGGGTGGTTGGCTTTCCCGCTTAGAGGGCTGTTTGCGTGGTCGCTGACGTTGCTCATCGTGACGCCCTTGGTCCTTGCCATTGTTACCTATTTCCTCAACCGTCAAGACAAGTACTACTTTTTTGCCAAGGACATCCAGTTAGAGCACTCCGAGATTCATGACGACCCGATTGCTCTCAGTGGCTGGCGTGGCTTCTTCCGATACCCCCTGGCACTTATCTTTGCTATAGGCTTGACAGTAGGGGCAGTCTTGCTCGTCGCCAAGGTCAATCCCCTCATCATCTACAGCAGTGGATATGCAGTGTAAGTCTTTTTTTTTTTTGCCCTTATGCGTCCCTCATCATGGTCCTTTTCTTCAACTGACAAACCGACAGCTGGGCCATGACTATATCCTTGTTCTATTTCAGTTTCTGGCTCATCGTGAGAGGCGCCAATTTTGTCAGGCCAACCGCCCTCCATCGCGGATTTGCCCTCATCTGGTTATTCATCTTGTCTTGGGCCCTTCAAGTAATTGCAGCCTTGGCTGAGGATCGAATGCATATTGGCGGTCTTTATTTCGCAGCATTTTTCCACACGGCCATCTTTGTGTCGCTCTTTATTTCACTAGTCGAGCTATTCGCGCTGCCTGGAAAACACGAATTTGCCAACCAATATCAGGACGACGCAAACCCGGAGCATGTCCGAGTTACCAGCTCTGACAACACCATTACAGGCAATGAAGACGAACAGGAACACCATGAATTTGCAGATGAGGATGCTACAGAAACAACACCACTCAGGGTCGGAGAACAGGGCTACGGTTCGAGCGATCAACCGACGTTTGCTAGCACTTATCGACGGACAGCGCAGGCAGATGAGCCGTCTGCTCCCTCACCTTTAAAGAGTTACCCTCCGTATGAACACGAACAAGCGTGGTCTGGGCGACTTCCAACTTGGACTTGGTTTCTTCAGTTCCTGCTACTTGCTCCTGTCCATATCATCATCATAGGAAACTTGGGATTGATACAGACTGCCTCGATGAATATGACTGGCGCCGATGGCGGTGGTCTTTTGGCTCCCTTAATGGGAGTCGGAATCATAACGATTATCCTCCTGCTCCCCTTGACACCATTTATGCATCGCATCACTCACCATGTGCCTCTCTTCCTTTTCCTGGTCTTCGTCGCTACATTCATCTATAATCTTGCCGCTTTCCCCTTTTCCGTCAACTACCGATACAAATTGTACTTCCAAGAAGTCATCGATGTAGACGCTGAAACGAATGTTGCGTCTCTGTCTGGGCTTTCGGAATACGCTCACTCTGTCGTTTCATCTATCCCAACCGCTACTAGTCATGGTTTTGAATGCAGCAAAAAGTCGGTACGGGCGGGTCTCACCGCCTGCGAGTATGATGCATCATCTCTCCCGCCGTATCTTGCTAATGGCACAGACCCGAAAGACTTAATCACAGTAACAAGTTCTAAGTCATCTGACAAAAAGACTGCCGACCTCAATATTGATGTTGTGGAGAGCAAGATGTGTATTTTGGATCTTTCTGAGGCTGTATTTGGATTTGAGATCAAGAATGGTGCTCCTCCTGACAGCCGGTTCGGCTCTATCCCGACTACAGGACTAAAGAGAATTACTCTCTTCAAGCGAGAATGGGATGGGCCATGGGATGTTACGCTGCAGCTGACAGACGAGGGCCGCAAGCTTAGTCAAGATCCCTTGGAAGTAACGGTGAGATGTGCATACAGCGACATGAATGACGAAAAGACCATTCCGGTGCTACATGAGCTGTACCAGTATATGCCCAAGTGGGCAGTTATCACCAAGGCGGCGGTTGGTCTTGTTGAGGTCAGGAAGAAGCATGTTATTTAACAGTTTCTAAATTTATATGTATCATTGGTTGGTGTTGGTGGTATTGTGAATATCCGAGATGGAGATGATGAATGTTATTGATGTCCATTGTTGACTGTGCTTTTTTGGAGCTACAGATGAGATTGTATGAAGATGTGTTTATGTACACAAAATTGAAGCGTCCGTTAATATATCTTATGAGTATCAATTGTTACATTATTGCGAGTTCGCTGCAAATACTTACTCTATGAGAGTGATCAACAGCTAATGTAAAACATGAAAAACACAAACAATAAGTATACAGAAGCAATATTTCCGTTGAGAGGGAGTGACGCGTTTGTTTATGGATGCTGAAGAGGTAGACTTTGAGGTTGAGGAAGAGAAGAGCTCAGGGGGAGACTAGGAGAGCCATGTTTCTGAGAGAAAGTCTCCGCAGAAGATGCCATTGATAGAGTTTGACGCTGTGCTTTTAGTAGATAGGGATGATCGGAAGGCTTCAGGGAGGCCTAGACGACATGAATAGCTGTATGTTCATTGATGGATGTGCTTTCTTAAAGCTAGAGATAAGGAGTGTGTCCATCATGTTGCTACAGACAACAATAAAGGCAGTAAAATCTTATATAAACTAATAAAGAATTCTAAGCTAATTTTATACATAAAAGTTTATGCTTTATAGATTTATTATATTATTAATTTATAAAAATAAAATATCTTATATAATCCTTATTATTATCAATATATGAAAATATAGTTTATTATATATATTTTAAAATTACAACCATATAGCATATATGTAGTACATTTGCTATTAAGTCTTCAATAAGATTTTAATTATATTATATATTTATATAATATATAAGTTAATAAACATTAATGATATTCATAATTGCTTATTCAATTACTATAAAGCGTTATATTAAGGTTAATTATAAAAGTCTAGCTATATTAAACTAATATCTCCTCTTGCTATATAATATCTATTACTTTTTGCAAGACACTATTTATCCTTAACCCAACCTTTTATTATAGAAACCACTACATTTCAATAGTTACTTTATTTAACAGCCAATGCTGATAGCTAGCTTCTAAGACTAATAAGCACTAAAATACTGCTGTAATCAAGATTACTATACAGACTTATACTATAACTGTTGAAGACAAAGGCAATATAATCCATAAGGTTAAATGTAAGACCAGTATCAAGGTATTATAAATAGCCTGCCTAATTAACAAGGTAAAGAAATAGCAGATTATATAATTACTATTATCACTAAACGTTTTATTATAAAATGTAAAGGGCTGACCCCAAGGGGGCTAAGCGATCGCCAGCGCAACTATTTTTAGCACTGGCGAGAGTGCTATCAGTTGCGTAAAGCAAAAGGATTCGTATTAACAGATCGCTTAGCAATCTATCAACTAACTATATAAAGCCTCTTTGTCTTGTAAGATTGGGCAAAGCCCGAATCCATAACAAATCGCAATTGTAGCAATCATTGTAACGGAACCAGCTGACTATAAGGGATTAGCCTGTTATAAATAGCCTGTTACAAAGGACCAGATTGTAACAGAAAATAAGTTAAATTTGCTATGCCAACAATGCCGTAAGCCCTAGGCCTTGTTTAGAAAAAAACTATAGTACTGTGGAAATTGGTCAGACCGAATTGGTGGTTATCCTATATGTATGTAATCTAGCTAAGGTTATAGCCAAGAGCTATAGATACCTAGATATATTATTTAAATAAAGGGGCTTATAGATAATATTATTTTATTTATAAAATTATTTATTTATTAACATACCTTTTTAAATTAGCTGTTGGCTTTACTTTTAGTGGCTAACTTAAAGGCTTTGCCTTTAAGTTAAATGTATTATCTAAATGAGGGGGCTTATAGGTACTATTATTCTATCTATAAAACAATCCATCCACTAACAGGTACTATGTGGCAGGGGGAGACCTTAGTCTAGAGTGTAGCCAGACTCTTGCAGGTAACCTTGGTATGTAATTTGTAAATTGTTTATTAATATAAGTATTATAAAGCATTATAAATCGAATTCTGATGAATTATTTAAGGAAACTTTGAGATATTAAATATTTATATATAAATACACTTTTGCTCTTAGTTAAAGCATTAAATTATTCTTTTTAAGACAACTTAATAAGTCAGTCCTTTACCTAATATTACTATTTTATATCCTGTATATCTATGGTAAAAAACCCCTAGTAAGACAATAACCTATAAGACACTAGTGTTTAGGAGAGATCTAACTATTGCTAGGGCCGCAGACATAGACCATGGAAAGAACTATAAAGTATTATGTATTAACGCTACTTTTGTTCTGGCAAGTTAGGGCCTTGGTTATAGATCTCGCGGATAATAGCACAGGTTTCAATCTATATGAGCCTGGGAAATTTGGCAACGAATCTTGGGGCATTGCTTTTATCGGAGCCGAGAGTAAACCTGTCTGGCGAGGAATCAGGAAGGAAAACATTGGAAGGCAGGCAACGAGTTTACCATCAGGTGAGACACGATTGGACGGTCGTGCATTATCATGTTCAATCGCAGCAGCAGGCGCTACAGATAGCGGAGACTGTCCGAGTTCTCTAGCAGGTGGGAGTCTTGGATCATGTATGGATATGATACCAAACCCAAGTATTGCTGGACCGTCGAGTAAATTTGTATTCCCAACCACCAATGAAGCCATGCCAGGGAATCGGGTTGCTTTCACAATCCTTTTGTCGATAAACAATTTGGGCTTGACAGCAAGTGATTCGGAGGTGCAGACCAACTTTTATAACGACAATGTGTGTGGCGAATTCATTACTGCAGTCTTTATGGCACCGACGCAAGAGCCAACGTGCTTTACAAACCTTGAGTATCTATCATTCCTCCCTTTCTTTGAGACGACGGGACCAATAGATTGCTAGCTCACTGTTACGAGCGGACCTACAGGGTAGGACGTCCTAGATTAACGAAGGACCGACTAGCCAATTAAAGGCTCCTCGATCAACTCGATCGTAGAGGATATCGAGGCACACTCGAACAACTCGGTCGTCGAGTATATCGAGTTATATCCAGCCAACTAGATATATAAGTTTATATTCTTACGCTCATTTAGATAATTTAGATAGCTAGTTGTTAACACAGAATCAAAGATTAAAATTATGATTCTACTCTTGTAAACTTGGTGACATTTAAACGTGAACATTGCCTATAGCTTGCCTAACCTATCCGCCAACATAAACCTAGTATGATTGAAGGTGTGTCCCTTGGGAATCCGCTGTTACCAATCTATAGGAACACGGTTCGTTAAATACAGACAATAAAAAATTGTAAGAGATTAAATATTTATATATCATGCTCTCGCTCTTAGTTAAAAAATTAAGTTATTAAGTGTGATAAACCGTGTTCCTATAGATTAATAATACTATAGATCCTTGAGAGATAATGTTGGAATAGATATCCTAAATAAAGGACCTTATCCTGCTTACTAAAGCAGGACTTGTTTTTTAATTTAATTTAAAATTATTAAAAGGCCTTAATATTTATATTAATAAATAGGTGAAGGGGATTGGGATATCACCTATTATAAGTATTATTAATTGATATACGCTCTAACTGACATTCAATGCGTTCATGCTCTGCCAAAAGTTATCTTATTACCTTGTTTGAATTCTCGCGCCAACACGATATTACCCCACAGAAATTGGATGCAAACAACATGTGGCCAGGATGCGACGTTGACATTAACAATGAATTGTCAAATTTCTAACCAATCATACGTCGTTTGGAAGTCACAAAAATATGAGATACAAAATTGAGAAAAGTACGATGCAGGTGTCTAGCGATAGATATGTGCGTGCCACAGCCTCGGCTGCGACCCACTGTTTAGCTGTCGCCATTGTAGCGACAAGTCTAAACAAGACGCGAATCTGTTACTCAGCATCATCGTCAACATCAATTCCAGCACAACGTTTAGAAATCTATGAGGATATAACGCTGGACTAATGAGACCGCCATAGGTGCAGTCCCAAATACTTTTAACATGTCGCCAGTCATTTCCCTGCTCGCCAAACCGCGGCAAGGAGGCGTTCAACCTTACCAGAGACACGGACTCATCTACTTCATCTGCGGCAACCCAGGACTCGTCAATTACTATGTCGTCTTCCTAGAGTGTCTTCGCGGGATGCTGGATGCGGCAGATGAGGGCTCTGGAGGAACCGCGTATGACATTTACGGGAGGAATCTGCTGGGCTTTAGCGATGATGATCATGAGCCGTTTAGCAAGGACAATGAGCCCTGGGATCTGGACGGTCAGATTGATGGAATTTATCAGGACGTTGCTGCAAGGACCGTCATTCCCGACGATGCAGGAGCAGAAGGTGAACAAGGAGAGGGAGCGCGGCCATACGACTTTATTATCCTGATGGGCCACTCAGTCGGTGCCTACATCTCGGTCGAGATCTTCCACCGGCATATGGAAGATGCATCTCGAGCACCGCATCTCAACCTCCGCCACGGTTTTTTGCTTTTCCCAACCCTCACGCACATTGCCAATTCCCCTAGTGGAAAGAGAGTTTCCCTTCTAACGAGCATCCCCCGAATGGAAGATAACGCGCACCATCTGGCGAAATTCGTCCTCAGCTGTATCCCATATGCCTGCGCCTTGTGGATCGTCACAAACATTTTGCGATTCACACCCCAGACGGCGGATGTCACGACCCGGTGGCTTAAGAGTCGAGATGGCGTGTGGCAGGCTATTCATCTTGGGCTGTCAGAGCTGCGGACCATCTGCGAGGAGAAGTGGGAAGAAGAACTATGGGAGGCAACAGTTGAGGATGACGGGGACACTAATAGCTACGATTACTACCATAACAAAGGCAAGGCCCCAGCAAGTGAAGAGTCTTCAAGCAGCCTCGAAGCATCATCATCACAGCAGATACCAAAGTTCTTCCTTTTCTACGGCAAAAACGACCACTGGGTCGCAAACCACCTCCGCGATGCGTTTATCGAAAAGAGGAGCGAAAGGGGGCATACGAAAATTTCGATTGACGAGGGGAATATCCCGCATGCATTTTGCGTGAAAGAGCGTGAGTTTTAGCCTTGGATTTTGTCTTGTGTGTTTATGAGAGATGATACTAATATGAGAGATGCTGTTAGATACGAGTTGGGTGATTGCGAAAAAGGTTTATGAGTGGGTTAGGGAGATTGAAGGCGGGCAATGATTTTATTTTTATTTTTATTTTTATAGATGATATAGACGCAGTGTTTTGGATTACGTTCTATAGACAGCAGTACCATTTTGCTAGATTTCACGTGTATCTCGTTACCACGGGGTACAGCACCCGCTCTACATCGACGATATTACCATTCCAACCTCAATAATATCATACATTGCTCGACTCGCGTTACTATGAACCAGCGTAGTCCACAGCGCAACTAACGACTTTCTCTAGTCGATTTTGCTCCATCGTGTCAGCAACTGGTGCAAGTCCAATATAGGCACTTTTGTCTTGGCTGCCCCGCATTCAACGTAAAAAGTAGCTCCCTTCGCAGGATCCCCAAAAACCTGCCAAAGACAAAAAGAATTCTAGCATCGCGTGTGAAACTGGTTGAATCGATCGAAATGGGAGACTTGCAATCAGTGCTGGGCCATGTGTATGTTGAACTCCCCGTATCTCCATAGGAGATAAATGACAAAGACACCGTCTAATCGCGTATCATCCTCAGGCCATCGGAATCACCTGTCCCGGGCCTCCTCAACGCGACGCTCGACCAGCTCGTCGAGGGTCTGAGAAGCAGTCGCTTTACCAGTGTTCAACTGACAAAAGTTGGTTCCTATAATCTATACCGGCAGAGTATTGTTGCTCATACTTGCTTACTAGGCATACCTCACGCGCATCGAGCAAGTAAACGAGGCAGTTCATGCCGTCGTCCAAACTAACCCCGATGCGCTCGCCATTGCGAAAAACCTCGATGAGGAGAGAGCCTCTGGCGTTATTCGAGGGTAGTCACCAAAAACCTGCATCGTATCACGTCAAGCTCACAGAAAAGACAGTCCCCTTCATGGAATTCCAATCCTGGTGAAGAACAACATTGCCACCAACGACAAGATGGGCACTACAGGTTTGTCTTCTCCACAGCACCTTGGATAGCACGACTATTTCTCACAAGTTCGATAACAGCTGGCTCGCAGCTACTCATTGGCGCCACGGTCCCTCGGGACGCCTTTGTTGCTCAGAAGCTCCGCGATGCTGGAGCCATCATCCTCGGCAAGACCAACATGTCCCAATGGGCCAACTACCGCACCAGCGACTACAACATCAATGGCTGGTCGTCCAACGGGGGCCAGACTCTCGCCGCTTACCATACGAATCAGGATCCCTCTGGAAGCTCCAGCGGCAGCGGAGTAGCGACGGACTTGGGACTTGCATGGGCGGCACTGGGCACCGAAACGGATGGGTCGATTATTTGCCCAGCACAGCGCAGCGGCATAGTAGGGCTCAAGCCCACGTTGGGTTTGACGTCAAGGGCTCTCGTCATTCCAATCTCGGAGCATCAGGATACAGTTGGGCCGATGACAAAGACGGTGAAAGACGCGGCCTATCTGCTGCAGGCCATTGCGGGAGAGGATCCTAACGACAAGTACACAACTGATATCCCAGGCATTCCAGACTACGTTGCTGCGTGTAGAGACACCCTCGCAGGGGCTCGCATAGGCGTTCCCTGGAAAGCCATCGAGGAGAGCCTAAAGAAGGATTCTCATCTCGCCGCAGAAGTAGAAGCTTTTAAAGGGACACTCTCTGTTCTCGAAGCCGCCGGTGCAGTCATCATCGAGGCGGATTATACCTCAACAGTAGCAGAAATCCGCGAGTTCGAAAAGCTCGTCATGAGAGCAGACTTTCCCGTTAACCTGGCATCCTACCTCTCTCAGCTAACATCAAACCCAAGCAACATCCATAGCCTCGCCGATGTACGCGAACAGACGCAGAAGCACCCACTGGAGTCGTATCCCCTCCGTGATACCGGCAGCTGGGACGCCATCCTCTTTGAGCAAAAGTGGGATAACACCGACCCAAAGTTCAAGGAGGCATACGAGCGTCTTCAGGAACTTGGCGGCCCGGGTGGTCTAAACGGTGTCTTGGACCAGCACGACCTCATTGCCGTGGTGATGCCCTCTAGAGTAGCTCCGATGTGGGCCGCCGTGATAGGCGCCCCGGCGATCACGGTCCCAATGGGACATCACCTGGAGACGGAGCCGGTATTCGGAAAAGACGGGCTGGTGGAGACGGGCCCGGGGGTTCCAATCGGGATAAGCTTCCTGGGGAGGAAGTGGTCTGAGGAGGCACTCCTCGGGCTGGCCTTTGGATTCGAGGAGAGGACCAAAGTGAGAGACAGGCAAGTGAAGAGAGCGGTGGAGCTACCGAAAGCTGAGATTGAGGCTTGAAAAAAATGAAGGGATGAAGTCATAATCAGTCATCATGCATTTTTGGGGAGAAGCTTTGATGGCTTGAAAGCTTTTCGAGATCCCGCGCGAGCCGAAGACAAAATGGAAGAATTCTAAAGCCAATGGCGCGTTGTGACTCCCTTTTTTTACATCTTTAGTGACACTATTTGAAGCTTCGTGAACACCTAAATTGCTTGGAAGTTTGATATAGTATGAAAGTTCAGGGCCAGTCCAGATGCAGCGTTCCCGAGGGATCCCAAAATGGAGGCGGCGTAGCATGTGAACCAGGATCATGGATTGATGGCCTCTGACGTCAGGGCAATCTTATCATTTCCGATCCTTTGGGTTCTTTCTTTCTCTTTAGGTGTAATGGCGTAATGTCAGGCTTTGGTCAGGAAGTGAGTGATTACTTATCTGATAGTGTCATCGTGGAGCACTCCCTCCCACACATATGATACAGCAAAAGACTCCACGGGGAATCCATGCCTGCACATAACAAACATAAACAGTAGATACTCCGGCAAATAAATCGGGTCTGCCCCCATCAAAGAAGATCTTCCTAGTTCGTAGGATAAAGAAAGCAACTATCTATGCAGCCCCTGCAGACAAGCGTCGTCGATCACGCTCATGACACTTGACATTTTGACACTGACACTGACAACTGACATATGCATGCCCCGTGTGCCAAGAAGGAAAATATCCCGCAAAAAATTCCCACCCCCCGCCTAGAATAAAAAAAAGAGAGCGAGGGGAATAAAGAAAAAAGTCTCCTTTGCCCGTCTCGCGTCGTCGTCTTTGTTGTTTTGAATGCCGAGAAGCTGGAAATGGGCTGCTTCTCGACCTTGATTGGCTGCTTGAGACTGCGCCGCGACGTCATCCTCACGGGGAGCCCCGAGAGATTGTCCGGAACGGTGTTAGTTTATTGGATTGGCTTTTTTTTATTTTTCTACTTCTATGTTTAATCTTGATTTAAATTTTCTATCCTTTTCTAAGTTGCCCGTCTTTTGAGGAACGTAATATCTAATATCGGTGTCGGTATCGGTATAGGTCAATAGCGCTGTGGCTGGTGGAGGGGGGCGTTTTGTCTCTGGAATGCTGGTGCTCTATATGGAGTAACGTGTAATACAACATTCGGAGTAGATCATTATGTGGTGCTACAGTTTTTGCATGCAACTTACACCAAGACGATGCCCGTCTCACAGAATTACTCGAGATGTCCTAGCATCAAACGCCGCCCAAAGAAAATGCCCACAAAGCCAGAATACACTTTTCGGCGATATTCTACTACTGTATGCTGTCACTGCCACACACAACTGCTGTGCACCAGCCACCTTCCCACTGCACAACTCCTCTTCCCCCACAGTGGATTCAATGCCGGCCTTATGCACGATGAACAAAAAATCCTGCGCCAAAAAAGAAGCGTCATAATGCACCGGCTCCACACCTCCACCAGCAAAAAGAAAAAGGATGGGCCACCAAGGTACGAGGTACGTACCGCCGTACCGTCTTTGTACCTCGTATAACTTTTTTATCCTCATCACAAATCATCCAAGGGGGCGGTCAAATAATACAGTAATAAGAGAAGAGATTTCTGCGCTATACAAATTCCCTGCTACGGTGCTTACCTACAGAAAACCACAGCGAATTGGGCCGTGATGCGTGTGTTGAATCTGTCCCGACTTCTCTTCTTCCTCTGAGAAAAGTACCTACCTTATAGATTCTCCCCCATATGCCGCGCCACACTCCCCCAGCTTTCTTCTTCTTCTTCTTCCCTTTTTCCCTTTTTTTTAAAAAAAAACCTATTTTAAGCAAATTCACTAGCTGTCTCCGCCGATACGAAGGAATGCCACCCTACCAACCTAACGCTCCAGCCACAAACCAACTTTGGGCTGCAGAACTTGCAACAAGCGCCACTAAAGGAATTGGTGTGAGTGCAAAGTACGTATGCAAAGTGTGTGTATAAACGGGGCTACATGAGTGTGAGTGTGTGTGCTGTTCATCTTCTTCTTCTTCCTGCTTCACTGCCACTCTCTCTATTTGATCTGTGTAACCCAACTTGCATCGCATCTTGTCTCCCCGGATTTTTCATCTTCATGGGCGGGGTGCATTTCTATGTTGTCTTTTTTGTGTGCTGTACTTTTTTTCCTTTTGGCTTACGTGAATGGAGATTGCAATGCATGTAATACGGCAGTAATCTGGATACGGTGTGCCTAAAAGAGAGTATATCGATCGTAAGCCGATATATTCGTACTTTTTGTAGTATACCGTTACGAAAACGCCGATTAAAAGAAAAGGAAAGTAATCAAGCAGTCTTTTTACTTTTACTCCATTCATCGCTTCAATTATAATGTAATAAAACAGCGAGCCCGGCTAAAACTGGTACAAAAATCCAGCACAGTAGCATCATCATCACACGCACACACACCAAAACCAGAACGCGACGCTCCGCACCGCTTTGCATCTCGTACCTCAAAATCCCGCCTTAGCGCCCTGCACAATGCAGCACCATCATCGTCATCTGTAGCAGCAGCAAAAAAAAAAAAAAAAAAAAAGTGGTGGCCCTGCCAACGACCAACCTCTTGTATTTCTGCTTCTGCGCTGCTCTATTACCAACCACCTGCAACAATAGACAGACAACCAATGCTACTCTGTACACAGGTCCGTGGTATTTTTATTACTGGGTATTAACTCCGTATGCCTCCCGCATCAAGCATAGCTTCAAAAAAACAACATGCGGTGGCACGCCAAAGAAAAAAAAACAAAAAAGCCTAATTCCAACTTTTTTCTTTTGTCTTATACACGTACAAAGTAATACCCGCTCGTGCAACCTCGGAGATGCATCCTCTATTCGATACCAATTAATTGAAAAGAAAATACGTAGAGAAGTCCCGATGCTGCAGATCCTCCCATTCTCCCACTTTCCCAGCCCACCCATCGCACTTTGCACTTCTCGCTTCCTTGTAGTACAGCAGTAGTACTAGCAGTAGTACGGAGTCTCAGTAGGATTTTCGCAGCTCTCCAGTTCGAGCTCTCCACCTTTTCAACTCCTCTCAACCCCACAAATAAATAAAAAAAACAACTCCATCATCATCCGTCGTCAAGAAAAAAACAACAACAAACAAACAACTCCACTACTACCAAGAACAAGGAAGACCAAGGAAGGGAAAGGAAAAGACAAAACGTCAAACGTGCCATAGTATACGCCCCCCCAGCCAGCCAGCCACCCAGCCTGCGGAGTCACCGGAAAACCAGCTGCTGCTTTTCTGTATTCAGTTTCCTGCTGCTCTCCTCTTCATTGGCACGTTACAAAGGAAGTTAGTAAGTTAGTGTTAGTGTTAGTAGCAGTACTCAGCACTCAGTACATGTACCAAACAATCTTACTACCTATTCCAACTGGTACGCTTAAATTTTGGACCAGGGGGCTTTTTCTCTTAGTCAAGAAAAACAGAGGCCGCAGAACCAAGGCCTGTCTTTGTCGCAAACGGAAGCTCGGATACGACGGGCCCTCCAGCACCTTGTAAAGTAGCTTGTAGCTTGTAGTCCCAAGTATTCAAGTCAATTTCATGTTCCAGGTTCAATTGTTTACTGCTACTACCTGTAACTACTGCATTTAGCATGGAGGATTAGCGGGCGGACGGCACTAACGGTGTCTGAGCGACAGCCCGCCCTCTCCATAAGGTCCGTGTAGCTGCTAGGCCTAGGTCTAGTAGCTGTAAGCTGGTCTAGTTCAGGATATCACTACGATTATCATCTACTAGAAAAAACAAACAAGTCACGCATTCACAAATCAAAAGAATTCAGATGATTTAATAAAAAAGTCGTCCGAAGACATTAGCATTAAAGCCAGTAAACTGGTTATATTTTGTGTATTACATGCCCTCGAGGGGGCGGAAGATCCAAATCCAACAACATATGTCGTATAGGGTCCAGCTCGTAGTTCATAACACCATTAGCCTTTCCAGCACACCAAAAACCGTTCCAGTTTTCCTCATCCCTTCCTCCAATCCACAAATCGTCCCCATTGCTTGATTTCTCGCTGTTGCGTATCCGTAAATCGGAATCTCTTACAGGGCAAGGGCACCGAGAGCGAGCATGGCAAGGCCGGGCAGCAGAGCAGAACCGGCGTTGGTGGGGGCGTGTGTGGGACCGGTGGTGGTTCGGTTGCCAGTGGGAGCACCGGTACCAACGGGAACGGTGGTGGTAACGACACCAGTGCCAGCGGGGACAGAGACGGGAGCAGAGCTGACGGGAGCAGAGCTGACGGGAGCAGAGCTGACGGGGGCAGAGCTGGCGGGAGCAGAGCTGGCCGGGGCAGAGCTGGCGGGGGCAGAGGTCTGGGCAGCGGAGGTCTGGGCAGCAGAGGTCTGAGCAGCAGAGGTGGTCTCCTTGGCGGGGGAGGTGACAGCGGCAGAAGAGCTGCCAGCGGCAGATGAAGCACCGGAGCCAGAGTTGGCGGCGCAGAGAGCCTGGGTGGCGGGGAGGACCTTGTCTGTAGTCATTTGTTAGATCAAAATACGTTTCTTCATGACAATCCACAGATCCATAACGTACTCAGGGCAACATCAGCACCACACTTCTCGATAACGCAAGAAGTGGCCTGGGTCTGGACAGCACTGAAGTCCTTGCAGATGCAGACGTAGTCGGTGGTGGAGCACTTGGTGTTGGCAGTGACGGCGGCGTCGAGGCAGGGCAGAGCGCAAGATGGGATATCAGCGCGGGTCTGGGCCTGGGCCAGGGCGGCGAAGGCAACGGCGATGAAAGTAGCAGACTTCATTTTGGCGGTTGTTATTAAGGAGGATTGGTTCCTGAAGGGGATATTAAGGGTTTGGTTTTGTTGATTTTTTTGGGAGTTTTTGTTGTTTAGTGTACAGACAACAACGAATGTGGCTGGACTGTGAAAGCGAGCGAGTGGATGGAGAAGAAAGAAGAAGAGAGGAAGAAGAAGCCTCGGGGGAGAGAAGGTGGATGGAGGCCCTTTATGTACCTATAGACGGGTAGCAGGAGTTTAGCAGGTGTTAGCAGGGTGCTCCAAGGTGCTGTAGCAGGCGCTGTTGCTTGTTTGCCCGTCCATTGATCCATCCATCAACCTCCCGGGCTAGTACTACGGCATAAAGATGGACGCCTTCCAAGTTCCCTTCCCTCTGGCTTGGCCTTGGCTTACTGCTACAGCCCGAACGGAATAGCTTCTTTGTGCAACTAACTAGTCAAGGTCTCAGCTGGGGCCGCACACACCCCCCCATTTCGATCGTCGGGCCGGGGGTGCAAATGAAAGGGAAAATGCTAGCACGGCTTAGCAGGGCCGAAAGGGCGAGCAGAAGACCGCAAGGTTCTTGGGGCCTCTGCCGAGTGTGCTGTAAAGTACTGTATCCAGCACTAGAATATGGAGTACTGATGGAGTCGTCCCTACGATGGGGCTGGTTGGAGTACCAAAGTATCATAGGTACCTTGGTGGTTCGATTTTATTATGGTGACAGGGATGGTAAGTACTGGGAATGTTTGTACCTGTACATGTACATGTTGCTACGAGCCATTGCAACTGCGGAGCACCGGCCTGGGCAGCCACGCAGAGGCAGAAAGCAGAAGCTGGCCAGCTCCTAGTGGGCCACGGGCCATCGCAGGGGAGAGACCGGAGCGTACAATATACTTGGCATTGTCTGTTTCTTCTGCGGGGAACCCTCCGTCACTGCTACCTCACGACCAGGCAGACGCTGTTGCAAAGTACCCGTCGTGGAAAAAAAAAAAAAAAAAAGGCGTGGCAACCAGAAGGCGGTGGAGAAGCCCGTTGGAGGGGCCCATGTCCGCAAACAGGGATTGGCTTTAACCTAACCAGATGTGCTACACACGGCCGAGCCGGGCAAAGCAGAGATCGACGAGGTTGATGGTGATGGTTGATGCCAGCCTCGGGGGGGGGACCTGCAAAAGAGAAGACCTTTGCCTGGTTACGAGTACTGCTGGATGCTGCCGTCTGTCCGCTGCTCTGCCGGTACTACCTACATCAAATGCCTCGCCTCTCTCTGCTTCACTTCAAGTTTCTATAGGTACATGTACAATAGTACTGTATGTACAGTAGCACCATCCAACAACAGACATGTGAATGCGTTTCTCTTCCTTGACTCTCTGACTCTGCTTGATCCCTGCCACTCGCCAGCTAAACGAGGAGACGCGGAGATGCCGCACCATGACCCGACGAGCCACTTGCCCGTCCCATTGGCCTCGCCGCCGGAAATTGCAAAAGCCAAAAGAACGTTGATTGATTCACCAGATCCATTCAATTGTCATTTGCCTTTGCCTTTGCCTCGTGGGCTAAGCTCCGGCCAGCACAGCACGGGCACAGCGCAGTATACTTACAGCGCAGTAGACTTACAGCGCAGTACAGCGCATCATTGGCCCAGCCCCTCCCCTTTTCTTTTTCTGCCCTGCCTCTCGGGGGGAGTCTCTGCGCGCATCATCCCAGATCTGGGGTTTTCATGTGCAAACGTGGTTGGCCAGCCCTTTTCTGGCTGTATTTCTGGTGCGGCCGCTATTTGCCTCTGCATCATACTGTACTGTCCTGTATCATGGGTGTGAAGATGGATGGATGGGTGGGTTGATGGGGTTGCAAAAAGCGCACCAGACGTAACCTTGCATTGCTGCTGTGCTGTGGCTGTGGCTGGGGCTGCAACGCTGTGATGCTCCGTACCACTAACAGGTACCTATAATAGGTATATCCAACGGACCAACACCGAATTGTGCTCGCCATGATGCTTCGCGGCGTCAGTGCTGCAAAGTATACCAATTCCATACAAAGGCAAAAAAATTGTTGTTGCAACGCACCTACAGTACAGTGTCGTGTCGGGTTGGATTCGGCCGATTTGGGGCAAACAAGCACAGGTATCCAATGGATTGGATCGATTGGATTCGACTGGAATTCTAGCAGCCTCATTGCCTCAGTACTATACAGTCCCAGCACTAGCAGGTAAGCTCCAAGCCGCCTTTCAGAAGGCCACAGCGCCCTCTATCCGCTGTGGCAAAAGCGCTACAGCGTCCGCCTGGCCTGTCTCGGCCGCTATAGCCTGCCCAGGCATAGCTACTCGAGGGTCCCCACCGCCATCGTCCAGGGCAGGCACCTTATGCGCAGAATGCGGATCTCAACCTTTCGCCAGGCCTCCTGGCCGATCCCAAATTCTATCACCTTTCGTCAGCATCATGTCATGGAGGCACTTTTTTTCTTCCCCATGCGAGGTCCGGAGGTATGCTCGGCGCCGTCATTTGTCTTCTGGCTGTTGTCTAGCAGTCTAGTAACCAACTCGATACTTGGCCCGTCCAGACTACACCCTATCGAGCACCGCACTAAAAGCTGCACTTTGCTCGATTCTGCAGGCAGACACACGCCAGCCCAGCTCTTCAGCCTGTTTCCATCGAATAGCGTGTACTACTAAGAACCTGCGGGGAAACTGATGATGGCCTTCGCCCTCTTGGCCCTGACTTGAGAGCGATCGTCGGACTGCTATTTTCCCAGACGGGACACACCGCAAGACAGCCCAGCCCAGTCCTACAAAACCCGCCTATGGGGAGAGGCTTCCTCGAGCGTTCGAGAAGCTAGCCCCTTGGACCAAACTCAGTCAAACTTTCGAAAAGAAAAAGGAGGCGAACAATAGGTTCATGGCTTGGAATGGAAGCTTGCTCCACTAGACAGGACTCTTGACTCAGACACGACGGAAATGGATAAAAGAGAAAGGACTTGTCGATGGCAAAAAAAAAAAAACTCGACGCAGGAACAAGACGCGCATGAGCTGAGCATCAGCAACGGTTTTGCTAGCCCTGCTGCTCTTTACCCAGAGCGTCGACCGGAGGAGTGGCGTGAAATTCTCGCAGCAGCGCTTCAAAAAGTTTACAGCGTCGCCGCCATTCCTCTTCCAATCCACCCGCACCCGGCCGAACAAGAACAAGACCCAATAGCCGTGTCTGTGCTCGCGAAAAGTTCCCCCCGACCAAGGGGCCTTGTCGAGAGGTCAGAGCCAGCATCAACCCCCCTGGAAGCTCGCCAACCAAGCAGAGCGAATCGGTCACAAAAAGTCCGGGGAATGGGCGCTTCAGTGACCTACCTGAATCGCTGCGACGCGATTCCATGGGCGCCGTGATCCATCGCTTCTCGTCGACGCAATTTCCCCCGCAGCAGCCCCCCTGACTCCAATTGCTTATCCCAGGCGCCTGATCCGATGGGATCTCCATATGGTCCACGGCCCATCGGCTAGTCTGCTCTAGCCCTGCTAGCAAAAAGAGTGTGTCTCCAAAACATGTCAATACTACGACTAATACTCCGTATGCGTGCCAAAACACGCTTGGCTACTGCAGCACCAACCAAGATTTCTTGCTTGTTTTTTTCTCCCCCTGGCCGTCATACCTCACTCCACTAGCCCTGTTGGTACAGCTTCTGTTTCTCAAGCGCGCCGTGCCGAGGCCAATAGCGTGCGCACGTAAATCCTTCAACCATGTGATATTGGGGGCAGACGGAAAAAGGAAACTCTCTTGCAAAGGGTCTTTTCTGACTGCCGTTATAATAGGGGCGACAAAAAAAAACGCCACCAATCTCTACCATGTTTGAAAGTGGTCTCTAAGGGAATAGTCGGACACCGATCGCAATCTGATCCAAATTATGCTCTCCTACCGCGTGCATACAGACCCAGAATGAACTGAGATGATTCATGCGGGCCCCGTCCAGCCAGTCTAGTCAGATCTGTTGGTACGGAGTACTTCCGTAGACGAGAGAATGCTACGGACGGAAGCCCCCAGTCTGGCATGAGGCCATGGCCCAGGCCAGTGGGCAGTCGTGACTTGCTTGAATCCTTGCTGTCCCATCGAGTTGGCCAGTGCCGCAGATCAGAAAAACAGCCGATGGGTGTGTACCTTTTTGTCTCTCTTTGAGAAACAGAGAGAAGCTGCCATGCCCAACGGCCCCCTCTGCCTGTATGAGATGTTACAGTGCTCCGTAATATCATGCTTCCCAGCATTGCCAAAAGTCAGGCCACCGTCGCGTTGCAGCCGGAGTCGGGTTTTGCTCCGAGCCAGCCAGCAAGCTCTTCATTTTTAGATCCAACGACAATGGAGGGCTTGCATTTGCATCCATGGAGCTTGAAGGATTTTTCTTTCCCGCCGCCGAGTCTACGCCGTGGTATCATTCCTGGTGCTTACAACGCGGTAATGCCTGCCTGACTGGTAGGTAGTATTATTGCTCGCTCTCACCAGTAGTAATCTTACGAGAAGCAAAAGTGCTTTCGCGCTACGATGTTAACTACGGTGGGAGCTTGTCCTCGTTTGGAACGTTGCTATCCAGCAAGCTTTGTCCTTGCAGCATCTAGCACTAGCATGAGTTTTGCTTGGGTATTGTAGCCCGTGAAGAGGCGATGCTACTTCGTACATGTTTGGATTGGATGCTATTCTTATTACAGTACTGCTGCTAAGCCGAAAGGTTTTGAACGTCGAGATGCACTGCCGGCTACCACCAACTATCCAAGTCTCGGAGATTGAGCATGCTTTACCTGATGCAGTCCGCTGCTTCTGAAGGTTGCAATTGGCCGTCGCAGAATTGACCGAAGAAGCGATATCCTTGGCAGTCTTGTGGGCCCCCCGGACGGCACGGCCCCAGTGCTGCTTGTGGAAGAAAACTCATGTGGAATTGCACTAATAGTGCTGTGCCTCAATTCTAGTCAGGACTACTTGCACAAAAGCCGGATATTACGTTTATAGTACGGGACGAAGTACGGGATAGGTAGCATATCCTTGCAAGGGATTCCTATCGTGAGACCTTTTGTCGTTCATCTCAATGTTCGTGAGAATAGGATCGTCAGTCAATCTGTACTCTAATCTCCCTTTCCCACGAGGCGTCTACGGGATAGATCGACTCCTATTCAGCCAGAATTTAGGTTTCAGCTGTAGCCATTGGTTATGTGGTGACATGCAGCAGCGCATCCGCTGCGACTACTGAGTCCTGTTATTGGGGGTTTTCCACCGTCGTCCGTGCGAAGCGAGTTCCAGCGTCTGCATACTGGCTTTCCCAAAGTTCGAAGCGCCTATACGGGCTCGACGTGCAGGACGGGATGCGAAAAATACGAAGTGCCCAACTGCTCTTGTCCAAGCAAGCAGACTAACACCTATTCTGAGACGAGGGCAAATGAGGATTACGAGATGAACTTTTGCTTTGCCGAGGAGTGTCTCTGCGTGCCTGGAGTTCATGTGTTTGTACCTTGATGCTCGAATACAGGTCCATCCTAGGGACTCAGCCGAGTGGTGAATTTGATGGCGGTTTTTGCCGTGGCAACACACATCGTGTTTCCCTCCCTTACATCCAAATGGCGCCGATGAAAGCTGGTCGATCCCGGTTCCCCTGGATGGACGACACGTCTTTTGTCCCGTCACCCTGCATGTGGCGAGCAAGCCACAGCTGAGAATATTTGCGAAGGAAGATGACCGCCACCACGGGCCTCCTCCCTTACTTTGGGGTGTTTGGGGCGAGTTATTCGCTGCGACAACCGACGCTACTGCCAGGCTGTGCGTGTCTCGAGATCCGAGACAAGCACTAGGTATACGCTTGCCGTCCCGAAAAACTCGGCTGTCTCACTGTTGGTAAGACTGTCAATATTGACCGGAGACTTTTTTTTATTTTTGGCTCGGGATTGTCATTTTTGTTGCCTCATTACTCCGAAGTGTCAATGCTGTCTCAGTGTTGCGAATAATTAGAGTGCCTGTGAGTTCCTTGCGTCTCGGATCAGGTCTTGGCGGGATTTCACCGTGATGGGTCAGTACATGTTATTGGGCCTGCACGCAGAAGCGCGTGTTTGAAGCCATGTACCCAGTTATACGACCAACCAACCTGCTACGAAGTGACTGTTCTTTCTCAGCCGTCCTTTGAGGCTGTACTTGCACATACAAAGTAAGCACCATTGCTGCAGTGCTGAAACGCTATAGCCACACGCCCGCTCTGGACTGGCGAGGCTTCTGCAAGGGGGTCTGTCTTTTGGGGGATATGGTTTTCGTGGGTGGCGAATTTTGGGAGGCTTGGACGTGCGTGTCTGAGACATGGGAGGATTGTTGGCGTTGGGTTATGTGCGTGATGCTGATACCGTGCAGGATGTGCTATGCAGAGTACAGAGTGTATTTGTGTACCAGTATTCGTAGGCGCTCTGGACTGATTACTTGCCGTGATGCTGGAGTGAATGTAGATGTGCTGTGTATAAGGTGAGGTGTAACAGATCATCTATGCAAGTAATCGGTACGTAGGATGGTTTGAGCTACGTACGTAACGATTGACCATGGTCCATCAGTAAGGATTGGTGTATGCGTTGAGTCAGAGCTTTTCTCGCTACCTAGTTTGAATGGGGAGTTGATGTGTCCTAAGTATGTGATTGTACTAGCTGCAGATCCTATTTTGCTGTTGAGAATGGCATTTTGGCATTCGTGTGTAGGGTGGGTTGAAGCTCTACATCTACTTAACTGTGTGAACCGATACTGTGCTTGATATTGCCTACTTTGCCTCTGAATGGGATAAATACGTTACTTGAAATGGAAGCTTAATGACGAGGTTATGTTGAGGCATATGTGACGGAATAGCTTTGGTTGATCTATAAGAAAACAATGTTTTTTACCTTGGCTTGATCCTATTTTCTACTAGTATTATGAAGCGAATAAAAAGTAAGCATGAGAATCATAGTCCACACGACTATCCAATTTAAAAAAATACTGAGTTTTTTATAACAACCAGTTAGAGAAAATCAATGCCATTTTTACTTGAACTATTCTATTAGCCTTTATATACTCCGTCTTTTACATATTCGGGAGTAGTTTGGTTGGGTTGCTTTAAGTGCACGAAATAAGCGGAATTACAACGCTGATTTAAAGCGAAATTTGACAAAGGATTTGGTAACGAGCAGCGCAAGAGATTTAACGAAATGGAGTTATAAATATATAGAGCATATGGTAAAGATAAAATCCTCTTACATTTTCATGTCAAAATTTGTGAGATGTTTAGTATTGTTCTTCTGGCTTGATAGCTGCTTTGAAGCGGCAACCCTCTCCTTACGACACTGACTTATTGTCATTTTTTAAGGTACATTGATGGAAAAAGCGAACACTACGAATGATAAAAGATAAAAAAAAAAAAAACAACACTTCCTTTCTTCATGATAAAAGAAGTGCACTAAAAATCTTACCAAAGATCAGGTAACAGCCGCCCCAAAAACAGGATGGAATGGGAATGAACGGAGACAGAGACTAAACCAGGTCATAAACTCTGGTCAGCGAAGACACCGGCAGAAGCAGTCTTGACAGACCTTGAAATGTTGGCAAATGCTGACTTGAGCAAACCTGGCACTCGTGTGAAGATGAGGACATCAGTCAAAATCCTCCGGAACTACTACAACTACATGGAAGAAAGGCACCGGAACTGGGCTACCAAGGAGGCCATGGGAGAAATTGACTCGGTCAAGGAAGAAGTACACCAGTTACGTCAAACGTCAAGAGTTGCAATCAAGCAAGGATAAACGTGCGTTGGCGCCAATCTAGTTCAAGAGCTAGAGAGAAAATGAGGATGCTGGAAGGGTTTACAAATGTATGAAAGCGATACACGGCGTAGGAAAATACAATACATAATATAGCATTGTGAGCGTACATGCTATTGGTGAGATTCTTACTGTCCCGGATATTTATATATTTGTAAGTTTTTGAAGATGACACTTTCTTTCGGCGGTCTTGTCCTCCCTGTTGCGGACCTCCTCACAGACCACCGCAGGCGTTTCACTCAAGATTGGAGGCTACATGTATTTTACTATACTTCTAAACCATATCCATTCTGGCGACAGTCAAATCGTGCCAGATTACAGCTGGGATGATGATCAGTCTGAGCCAGATGAAATTCAGGATAGAATGGTAACTAAAGAGCTGGAAGATCCAATATCTGACCTCTTCGAAACCCTCTCCCAGCCCTGCGACCCCACACTTGAATCGCTGAGCTGGATGCACATGGGGTATTCGACAAGAGGTAGTCCTAGAATCTCTCTAGGCAGTAGCCCTCTAACCTTCCCCCATCTACGATACTTGCACCTTGGTCATATTTCTTTACACCCTCTCTCGTTTTCATCGTTACTCTCTTCCCCGCTGAAGCACCTTCAGTTACCTGAATTAGGCTTGGAAGGGCTTGAAGAATGTCTTGCTACATGCGAGCCGTTGCGAGATCTTCAGAGCTTAGTAGCTCCCACGCTACCTTTCGAACCCAGGCATGTACGCATGTGGCAGAATTTATCAACCAGCATAATCATGTTCACAAACTCCCTATGAGTGAGAATGACGAGCGGCAGTAATAATCAGCTGGAGCTCTTCATTCTCCCCATCCTGGCAGAGGGCAGATTTAACAACCTTCGTTGCCTCTCACTAGCATGGGGTAGACACAATGTAGATGATACGACTAGGCCATGTGAGGTTCACATTACTAGAATAGCACTGATGGCCCTCGGTACAATTGTATCACTTGAGCGAATTAGCCTCCCCGCCGGCTGCGATAATAAACGGGAGCATCAATGTTACATAGGTCACGCCGAGCTACGGCACTATCGTAAAGGTTTAAGCCGGCTCAAGATGCTAGCTTTGGTTCGCGACGCGTATCCTATCAATTTATCATTCGACCATGAAATCATGGAGAGAGATGCAAGAGATAGGTCCCGAATAACCAATTACTGGACTCTATTACTCTAGAGAATTTACAGTAATACAAAGATGAAGAGATGTGGGATAGTATCGTGGCAATGCATAAAGCATCCCAATAGTCTCCAAGTAACTGCGGTTCTGTGAAAGTGTGAAACAAGTGGCAGCAGGCATGGTAAATTGGTAATTTATCATATGGTCCTCAAACTTGGATGGCTTGGGATATGCGTATACTGCCCCAATATATAAGTCTCTTTCTTCGTCAAAAGACTAATTGTTCTTGGGCTATAATATATATTTCTTGAAGACGATAATTGCGAGTTTAAATGGGCTATACAGTAGGATGGGTTAACTGCCAGTCCCAAGTATATGAACTTCGTCACGGATTCACTAATCATTTACATACATTCTCAGATACCCATTTTAGAACAGTTTGTTCAATCTCACCTTGGCTAATCAAGACTGATGTCTATGGTCTATATTTTGGAACCTTTATCAAGGATTATTGCTTGCGAATCTGATACACGTTGCCCCCAGCTAATCCTGTCAAAAAGAAATGGTATTCGTCCAAGCCTTATCCTGTCATTTCTCATCTTTGTAGTTGGTTAAAGTCGTCGCTGTGTAGTTTTACAAATTTGCGTAATTTCATCAAAAGGTATTGTGGAGCTCGTAAATATATTTGATTGACGTTGACTTGACCAAGAGCTTGGTTACTGTTTCATTTGCAGTGCTACGTTTTACTGTGGTATTGTCTCTTGTCCCCAAGCTTCTAATACAGACACACACGATGGTTTCTACCTCTACTTATACGGTTGTGTTGGTGGTCTTTCTGGAAACGACGTCTCAGATGCGATGCTTGCTATTATATTATTGTATAGTATATTTCACTGTCGTATAATTCCTTTATTTCATGTAATAGCGTGCTAGATAGTATAATGACTATCATTTCATTATCTTCCACCTATTATCACTAGCATACGTCTGTCTTAGCTCCAGCGAGTTATAAACAGGCTCCCAAGCATCCACCGCCGCTAAACGCTCTTCCAACTCTACAATTGCCCCGACATGTATAATTACTCCGACAAATCTCCTGAATTCTCCATTCCAGAACAAATCCCGAATAACCATCTGTCGTATGCTTATTCCACCAAAACCCACCGCTTTAGCCTACCCTGGAACAAACCCCATTTTTCAGCAAAAGACGTCATGCAGCGACTCATGCAAGGTGGGGAAGGAGGGGTCTGGAGGGGTTGCCACGGAGGGACTTGCCTGGACAAGAGCAAAAGCCTCAGTGCGGCAAGAGTTGCCTTTGTTTTGGAAATGGCCTCAAGTGTCTCTTTTTAACATTTATAATTATTTGTGACTTTTAGACATACCGCATCTGTTATAGTTTCAATTATAGATACGTTATTAATAGTCAACTAAGTGGAGTATAACTGTTATTTTTACCGTTTTGGGAGGCGAATTAGCAGAATATAAATATTCAATTTTATTCCTTCTTAAGCTTCTTTTTGGAAACTATAATCCATACATATCTATCTATCTAACCTTTGACCAATTCATCTTCATCTTCACCTTCATCCATTTTCACATTTCTCTCCAACAACAACAACATCATGACCGGCAAGACCTTCAACGTCGGCGTCGTAGGCTATGGGTAAGTCAAGACACAGCAACTAACCCAATTGACCTCAAACCAAACAGCTAACAGACCTCCTCCAACAGCCTCTCTGCCAAAGTCTTCCACATCCCCTTCATCATCACAACTCCCGGCCTCAAGCTGCACTCCATCGTCCAGCGCTCTCCTAAATCCAACGACTCTGCGCCCGCCGACTATCCCTCTCTCAAGCACTACACCTCTTCCGACGACCTGATTGCCGACCCCGAAGTCGACGTCATCGTTGTCACAACTCCCCCCGACAACCACTTCGACCTCACCAAGAAGGCGCTCGAGGCCGGCAAGCATGTGCTGACGGAGAAGCCCTTCGTGCCTACGTCCGCCGAAGCCCAGAAGCTAGCAGACATCGCCAAGCAGACCGGCAAGCTCATCTGCGTGTACCAGAACAGACGGTGGGATGCCGACTTCCTGCTGGCCAAGCACCTCATCGAGAAGGGCTCTCTCGGCCGTGTCATCGAGTTCAACACCCACTTCGACCGATACCGCGCCGATGCCCCCACAAACTGGAAGGGCCAGCTGGGTGTTTCCAGCGGAGGCAGCGCGCTGTTTGATCTCGGCACGCACCTGATCGACCAGGCATACGTGCTGTTCGGCCTCCCCCAGTCCGTCCACGGACGCGTCCTCAACCAGCGTGAGGGCAGGCCCGAGTTCGAGACGCCCGACGCCATCTCCGCGCAGCTGACCTACACCAACGGCCTGCTCGTCAACGTCAACATCAGCGCCCTCAGCGCCGAGGTCAACCAGCTGCGCTACTGGATCCGCGGCACCAAGGGCAGCTTCCGCAAGTTCCACCTCGACCCCCAGGAGGACCAGCTCCGCGCTGGCGGAAAGCCCACCGATGCGGGCTACGGAATCGAGAGCACCGCCAACAGCTCACTCACTGCTTTGGACGAGGCCACCGGCAAGGCCAGCGAAGTCCCCGTGCCCCAGCTCGAGCCCGAGACCTACCGCGCCTTTTACAACCAGTTCGCCAAGGCACTGCAGAGTGGAAAGGCGGAGGATATTCCCGTCAAGGCAGAGCAGGCGAGGGATGTGCTTAGGATCATCGAGGGCGTTTTGGAGAGCGCCAAGACTGGAAAGGATGTTGTTTTTGCTTGAGCGGTAGATGGAAGGGGGAGATAGTGTGAATGTATATGGGTGGATGATTTTTTTGATATATATACCAGCTTTAACATAGGAGCAACAAAAGTCAAGTCAATGATATTAACGTTAAACGACTGTATCGATCACTCTGAAGTCTATTCAATATAGCAGAATTATGCCATTAATTAAAGCATCATATCACAAGTCAGCTTGCTGAACTGGTATCAAACCGTAAAGAGGCAAGTAGATGAAGTAATAATAAATATTTTAGCTATCATAAAAGACAAATGCTACCCGCATAACCCAACCCAATCCAACCGAGTCCGGCCTCGGACCCCAAGAAGTGGTTTGGACAAAAAAAAAAAAAAAAGGACATGATTCTATACCCGCTTTCGCTATGACGAGCTATATTCTATTACATTTCCCTTCTTTTCTATCCTATCCAGAAAATGTGAAAAAAATCATCCTCAATGTAGAGCCCTGCTCTATGAGTAGAACATCTACATGAGTAGAACGGCACACGCAACAGCCGCTAACATTGTCATCAGTGTTGCGCCGCCGGCAGATCTCGCGCCCATGCTTTCAAGTTTGATGGGCGTGCTGAAGAATGACGGGTTGTATTCTGCTGCTGGTGTCTCCTCGGCGAGCGTGCCGTTCCAGCAGTATTGCTGGAAGCACTTGTTGCAGGCATCTGGCACGGGGGTCTTGGTGCGCTCGAAGCTGCGGGACAGCATGGCGCAGCCAACACACACCGGCCAGTTGGAGTCACGAGTGGCGTTGGCCTGGGTGACGACGTCCCAGCCGTTGGTGATGATAGCATTGCGCTCATCTGCGTCAGTCGACATCTGGAAGGTAGAGATGTTGGACAGGAACTGGTAGGGGTAGTTGGGTAGATAGACGATCAGAGGCGATTCACCCGTCACGTTGGTCGAATTGCAACCGAAAAAGACGGGCTTGGTGTTGAGGCCTAGGTTGAGGAACGTGTTCTTGCCGGGGATGTAGGGGAATCCAGTGCCGTTGGAGATCTTGTCAATTGCGCGCTCGTAGGTGGCAATGGGAGAGGCGCCATCGGGCCAGCTGTTGTTAGTATCGGCCGAGGAGTCGACAGAGAAGACAACATCGACCTTGCGCGCTTGGAAGATGTGGGGGTGGTAGGGGACGTTCTGCAAGTCCTCACCACCATCAACCAGCGTCAATCGTTCGTTGCCGGCGCTCGGGTTCTTGCTCGGGTTCCATCCTTTGAAGGGATTGGGTGTCCAGTCGGCAATGTCGTTGTTGTCGTTGCCAAGCACAGTCAGGATGCCGGTGATGATTTTGATGACGAAATCAGGAACGTCTGCAGGCACATATTGGCTCTTGTCGTCCCTGAGGTATAATACGATCTGATTGAAGAGTGTGCTGGAAGTACCCATGATATAACCAACATTGTCGAAGCCAACAAAGCAAGACTCATTCTTGGGCAGCGAGCCATTATTGAACTTGGAACCAGCATACTTCAGCGGTATGTAGCCATTCAGTGTTGGATCGGATGAGCCCATCTCCCAGGGGTTAAAGTCGAAGACTGTGGAGTTATTGGAGATGATGGTCTCGCCTGGGGCACGGCCATCTGCGACCAGGAAAGGAAGGGGTGTCTTCGCGCTCTTGAAATCAGGGTCGTCGGCAATGGAGGAGAATGTGAAGCCGGGGCCACCGTTGGCAGCATTGACAAGCTGGTAAGAGAGCATGCGGCCCCAGTAATCGGTGATGGAACGGTCGAAGCCGGCATTATCCTTATCGTCGACGTCGTCAAAGATTTCATCGTAGTAACTCAACAAACTATACTGCTTGGGTCCTGAAATTTGCTGTCAGATTTCCCGGATTCATTTTCAAATTGCTTTTCACTTTGACCTACCAGCTAGAATTGACTCATCAAACTGCCAAATGGTACCTGAGTCGACTGCACCCTGGATTGTGGTGAAGTTGTTTGTGAAGATGCTGCCAACTAGCCAGCCACCTCCAGAGAGACCAGATAGATATGTTGCACTCTGCAACAGACCGCCCAAGCCGCCTGTGGCGTTGCTGCCGGGTGATCGAGAGTCCCAGGCGGCAATAGCACCAGCTCCGTTTAACATGGCACGGTAGCCGCCACCAGAGACAGCCAAGCCAATGTTGGGCAAAGCTGTGATATCCGTCTCAACATTGGACAAGTATCTGTCGCTGTTGAAGCCGGGGATAGCGATACGGTCCAGAAAGGCACGGATAGGTGCAATGGTCTCATTGCGTCTCCGGGGTAGCCATTCCTTCTCCTGGGGGCTCAGATCAGAGCCAATACGAACCACGGGACGATCGCTGGGGCAATTGGTAGTGGAGGGCGCATAGCCCTTGGGTGACTGATCTGTGGCCCGGGTCTCGAGAGATCGAGGAAACTCATTGAAATCGCTATAGCGAACGTCATGAGGAGGCACTGAAAGAGAGACGAATGTGACGTTAGTTAAACTTTCCTCATCGTATATAATTCATGTACAATTTTTGCATCTTAGCCGCTTCGTAAAAAGGATGGATGAAATACAAGATCAAGGCTTGTTTCCAATGCCTCAATCTCCAACCATTAACGCCCCTTTACTGCAAGATTCCAAGAGAGACAAAGATCAAAGTTGCGCCATGTATCCAGATGGGCATTATGACGGTAGTGGCATTGGCTAAATCCGTACCTGCAGAAGCTCCGGTGGGCGCCAAAAGCGACGCCGCCGCGAGCAAAGCCGCCAAACGGCTCATAGCTAAGGCTGAAAGTAACGTTGTGAAGCGCGAAAAAATGTGGTGTATTTCAAGCTTAAACTGATAGCAAATCCAGAAGATGCCCAAAAAAATCACGAGAAGTAATCTTGGAGAGAAAAAAAAAGGAAGAAGCTACCGGGTCGTTCGGAGGAAGAAGGGGATAATAGAGGAACGAGCACAAAGAAGAAAAAAAAGGAATCAGAACAACGCCCGAGATTGAAAATATCAGCTCAGACCATTCGGTGGCATGGACGCCAAGAACAAGCAACACCAGACGAAAGGGCAAACGAGGGAGCCGCGGACATTTTATTTACTTTTGTAGCACAAAGTATTATTAGCACCTCTTACCAGCCCTTTCGACGAACCCGATGCGGTGGCTTAGTCGATGTTGATGGCCCTCCACAACGTGCTAGTCGCCCTCCGCTAGATCATCTCACTTTTGGGTGCACCCTCCGTGCATGCTGCGGATCCGAACAGCAAGCAGATCCGCGACAGGGTCCATCGCTGTGCATCAGCTACTGCCAGTAGAGCATGACGAAGAGGCGGTAGATGTGAGCGAATGTACTCGTACAATGCCAGTTGGCGCCGTTTGTGAGAAAAAAAGCCCGACTGGCGCTTATCTTTCCCGTTCCTTGTCCGGCGCCATCATCCCATTGTCCGGCTTTGTCCTATCCCCATGAATCTGAGTCCCCATGAATCTGAATCCCCAAGCAAAACGCACATGTCAAGGGAAATTAGGGTTGCGGGCGGCCGCCAACAGAGGCATGCATCTGAAATTTGTGTTGCCTGCCGGCCGCCAACCGAACCGCCGTACCAAGAGCCCGCCAAGGGACCAACGGCACGACTTTTGCACTTGGCGGGCGTCCACACACTGTGACGAAACTGAGACCTCGAGGGAGACGGCCGAAGGAGCGAGGCAGTGCTATGTCATGGGAGCAGCAGGGCGCGAAGCCGTATCCGGGGGTCACTTCGTGCGACGCAACACTATCCTCCCGTCTGCTCATCGGCCTTTTATTCCTACTTTGCCCGTCTGGGATAATTCCTCGCGGCAATAGTGCTTGGATAGTATCATACGCCTTGCCCGAAATGACAATATTTGGCATGCTGCTTATTCGAGGCCTGGGTGCGCTGTATGGAGTAGATTTTAACTGCTATCTGACCGTTGTTTTAGCGTCCAGCTCCTGCGCCCCTCGCGTGTATGGGTGCTTCATAATCAAGCGTTAAAGATAGATATAACCTTCTTCAGATGGCTTTGCATCGCGCCCAGCCAGCCGCGCGATACTGTGATGCCACGCCGCGCGGCCAAGATCTGCATGAAGAAAGCTTGCTGTTAGCCAAAGCGACGCTGCACTGTGTGTTAGGGGGTCGCACCGCTCCACGAGCACGAGTAAGCAAAGCAAATATCAGTGAGGACAATCAGACACAGCGTCAATGAAACCCTGTGAGCATTTCGATGTTTCACCTCCCTCCGGCCCGTGCCCATTGCCTGAAAGGGTATCCGAAATCCTGCAGGGACTGTGGAATCTGATTCTGTGCGGTGGGCTGGGCGCCACTTTTTAGCTCCATTCTATGGCCCGTTTGCTGCCCAAAGAGGGTCGCCGATTCGAGGGTCGATTAGAGATACTAGAAGGATTTGACAAATCGAGATAGGAATGATGCTGTGAAAACTCCGGATTGTCGTCCCGATATAGTGAGTGAGTCTTGTAGATTCAAAAGTTTGGGCCTGGAGGAAAAGAAGGCACGAGTACTTTGTCCCCCCGGGATATCTGTTTCTCCCTCCCTGAAACCCGACCTTTTCCAGGTATTACCTTGGTATTACCCAACCACACAAGACAACCTCAAACCTACCTAAGACCACTCCTTTGTCTTTTCCATCTCTCGCTGCCGCCAAGCACGAATCCCGAACCAACCACCCAACCAACCGCATATCCAACCGAGGCAAAGGTAGCAAATAAGACACAATAGAAGAGAGACCACACCGCCCAGCCAAGGCTCGGCGGACCACATGGCTGTGTTTCCAAGGCTTGCGCTACTGCTAGTGCTCCGTCTACAGCTGCAACGTTAAACAAGTGTACGAATACCATTCCGCGGGCTGCCGTTCACCGTCACCAGTCCAGTCCCTCTCTTTCAGTGTTCACTTGAATCGCCAACTCAGCTCGATTGGCTCTGCTCTTCCTCCAAGCTTCGCCAGCGGATGGCCCGGGCTCGAACAAAAGATCTTCGGGCGGCCTGTGGCCTGTGGGACCCAGAGTTGCAGGCATTTTGTACCCAGCTTAGCACCTTGGCTCGTTCTCTCTCAGACCCAGATCTGGCCATCTTGAAGTCTACTACTAATATTGAGTCGCAGCGCTAAAGCTAGTCCAGGCTGCTTCAAGCCGGCTAACGTCAGGCGGCCCTGCGCCCTGCCGAGCTTGCCGAGCCCAGCCCAGCCCAGCCCAAGCCCTTGTCCCTGCCGCTGGCCAACCAGAAATCAAACGTCAAACGGTCTCGGAATGTTGCTGTAGCCCTAGTCGCATATCGGAGACTTGCCGAAAGGGCAGTGATGATGCCGTCCCTTTTGCTCTGTATGAGTTTCCAAGCAGGAAGAACATGCTGCGTACTACTAGTAGCAGAAGGATTTGACCCAATTCCTAAATCAGCAACAACGGCGACGCACGCAGTCTGCTCATTCAGAAGGCAGTCTGTGCAGCATACGAGATTGGCAATGTTGATTGGACAAACAGCCTTTTTCTCCTGTAGCACGGACTGTCGATTTGGGGGTCAGCAATAATGTAATTTCCCGCTGTTGCAGTGCTTGAGGCCTCCAAACCACCAATATGTAGTACACAGTTGGGCGAAGTCGGGGGGGTTAGACTGGTGCCCCTTTCGACTCTGACGAATAGCCTAGGAATAATAGACGAGAACAATCACTTCACTCGTCTAGATAAGGAGAAGTGCTGTGCTTTTGTGTGAACTCATTACAAGTCACAAGTATTAAAGCCTCCCTCAGCTGGTCTGAATACTGTGTCTTCATATAAACTTGATCACTACGAAGTAGAGACAGATAGTATTATCGTGTACTATAATTATTGTATTCTATAATTGTTGCAAACTTCAAGTTATCCACAATTCATTGCTATTTCTCTCTCTCTTCACAGACCCAAACACTTCCAACTACCTGATACAAACCCCAAACTATCTATCAACCTTACACAGTCTCACTCAATGATCTCACGTCCACCCTGTCCCTGCAATTCTGACACACGTGAACCAAACAGTACATGCACGACTGCGTGTAGCCAACTGGCGTACTCGAGCAAAAATCGCAGCAAATGAAGCTGTTTCGGAGAAGAACCCACCGCTCATGTTTACAAGGCTCTGGCTTGAGGCCGGCAGCCGTGGTTATTGATCTGATTCCCTGTCTGAGGCGAGCTACCTCGGTAAGGTGATGCTCCAGTCGTTCTAGCTGAAACTTTTCGTACGTCATTTGTGATTGCCTGCTTGGAGGTCGACGCCCTCCTTTTAAGACCGATTGTGGAACTGAGTCCATATTCCGCTGTAGTCGAAGGTTGGGTTGTTGTGGTAGACAGCGAAAAAACTCATCAAGAGCCTCTTGGGGACTGAGCCGGATGCAGTCACAGGTTTTCCATTGCTTAAAGCATACAAAGCAGAATTCGGCAGTACATAAACAAACTGGTGCGCTTTAGTTAGCAACAACAAGATGAATGATTGACAGTTGATATGCTGCTTCTATGGGGAGCCTCAAGTAGGACAGAAAGACTCACTCAAGTGATTGCAACCAATACTGAGCTGGATATAATTCCCACAAGCCGGACATGGTTTCTAGCCATTTACAATGGCCAGGGCTAACCGACCCTTTTGTGCTTCTCTTTCTTTTTCACCACAAGCATCCGGATGAAAAGCTCTTTTGCAGCGGGCACAAGTGCTGCGCTGACAGCGGCGGCATACTGCCTCGCCATCTATAATAGACCGTGGTGGTATGACTGCTTCACACCCTTTCCAGTGGCATTGAACCGGCTGTCGTGCGTCGATCTCCGCTTGTCTCCCCCGATATCTGTTGGCTTCTTCTTCCGAGATTTTGAGCTCCCCAAAGTCAAGTGGGATCAGCATATTGCAGCAACGAACCGGGTACATATGATCATTTTGAAGTGCCGCTTGCACCATACCAACCACACAATTGGGACAGTAGTTGTGCAAGCAGAAGCACTGTACAAGGTCCTCTGGAGGCATAGCAGCAAAGCAGCAAAAGCAAATCGCAATTAACCCTCCTGCAGGGATACCTCGACCGCGCGGTGTCCCTTCCGGCGGAGCATATTGAGCGTGCTGTACCGGTACCGATCCTGAGTTTGCTTGTAGAGGCTGTTGTGCTGTGCTTTCTATGTTTTGCATTGAGCTAGACATTGCGATTTACTCTGCGGTATTGCCGAGGAGTTCCGCTTGCGGTTTTTCAGAAGCTAACAGGGTTGTCGAGGGTGAGAGAGCGTGAGCTAATACAGTTAGGCCGCCGATTTATGTATTCTCTTTGACAGTAAGGATGCGAGCCAAAAGCAGTGTAGAATGTTCTGTGGGCGTATGTTGTGATATTGAACAACCATGCCAGGAGAATATATCACTGAGCGTAGCTGGAAAACGAGCGTATCTGTTTTACTTGATGTGCCACGGCAGGCACAATTTTCTGGGTTGCTACTGGTACATGTATACAGAGTTGTCCTAACAACATGATAACATGTAACTACCTATGGAAAGTTAAAGGTATACATGTGTCATATTGTCTTTTGAGCAGTCAAACTCTAGCTTAAGTAAGACCCAACTTCAATATTGGTACATGAAGTGTGAGGGAGGTTATTTGAGAGGCAGAAATAACATTATCAACGGAGCAGAATGAAACTCGCTATAGTCAGTTCCCAAGTATAGCATGACGGACAATCACACAGGAGAGGCGGATACACGAGTCCTATCATCGTCTATACATCTACCCTGGACGGATCAATCATCACTTTGCGCGTGTGAAGCTTACGATACCTCAACTATCATCAGGTCGTACCAGTACTAAAAACAGGACATTATTCCATACAGCTACACTTAATACATTTATAGATCAAATTGCAGAAATGAGAAATGAGAAATTCAAGGGCCTGTGCGATTAGTCTGCTTCCCCAACGGACAAAACACGAACTACAGCCTGGGAATGCCGTTATATGAAATCCTAAGCGTCGGACCAATCAGGTACCTCCCTTGCTTTCGTTCTTTTTGAAAAGCCGAACTGAACACTATCCGTCGAAATTTTGTGAGTTAGGTCTCGTATTACTTTGTTCCCTATTACAGTCTGTTGAGAATATTTGAGCAACGGCGACTAGCTCAAGTTACACATGGCCAATAATTACGCGCCAGGGGGGGGAGGCGGAGGGGGCTGATCGCTCGGAGGCGGAGGAGGAGCATCTCCTGAGGGCGGCGGGGGCGGAGGTGCTGATCCTGCATATTGCTGGATGAGAGCATTGAGAGGACCTAGACCTGGAGGAGCAGAGAGGCCGGCGCCACCAGCCTGAGGGAGACCAGGAGGCGCGCCCATACCTGGTGCAGCGCCGTAGGCACCATACGCAGCATAGTTGGGATACCCACCCATTCCAGGAGCTTGGTGCTGTGAGGCTCCGTGTTGAGGCTGCTGGTGCCAGGGAGCTGCTCCTCCAGAGGAAGACGACTCGTAGTTCTGTCCATAGTAGTTATTTTCACCACCATGGCTGTTGCCGTTGCTGTTGCCGTTGCTGTGGTCATGGCCGCGGTTGCGTTCACGAGCCCAAGGGGCTGCGGAACCTCCTCCGCTGCCTCCTTCGTTAGAGTCTTGGTTGCGGGATCTCCATGGTGCAGGTCCGCCAGTTGGCCCTCTCTGCCACGGCTTCGCTTCGCTGTTTCCGTTATAATTGTTGCTGCTAGGGCCGGCCTCGATTTGCGCGGGGGCAGCTCCGGAGCCGCCGCCAAGTTCCTGCATGAGTTGCTGCAATTGGGTGTCAGTATTAATGGCATTTGCTGAATGGTTCAAGAGAATAAAAACAGTGATAACGTACCTCCATTTCACGGTCGACGGCATCGCCACCCCCGATCCTACCTGCAGGGCGGGCGCCCGCGTCGTTACGCCAATTGGCACCTCTCTGGCGGTCTGGACAATCCCTAGCCATGTGGCCGGCATTACCACAGACTCGGCAGATGATGCTGGCTGTAAAGTTCTGTCTCTCAGGGCAGTCGTATTTACGATGTCCAATCTTACCACAGTTTTGACAGGCTTGGTTTTCATCGTCTCGAAGGGTTCCGTTGAGCGCCGCAAGCTCTCGAAGCTGGTTACGCTTGAGTTCGTTTTGGCCTTCGGGGATTGAAGCTGCCTTTAATAAGGAGTTAGTACCAGCAACACCAACATTGGTCCAGCTAATGAGGTTGGGAACGAGGGTGAAGACAAGACTCACAGTTTCAATGACATTGTGGATGAGCTGCTTCGCCTTGTTGACTTTTTCTTCGGTATCTGCCATGATCAAACAGTGAAGATCTTCCTCCTGGTTACTGGAGTGAGCTGCATCAGAGCGACCCTTGCCCTCTTTCACGGAGCCCTTGCCACGAATGGCAATCTTGGCTCCAGAGTCATTCTCCATCTTCTTTAGTGTGTTACCACGGGGTCCGATAAGTAAACCAACTTTGGGGGAGAGCTAAGTGTTAGTGACTAAACTTGAGAAGAAATAGAATCGGAGACTTTAGGATTAGATAGGCACAATCAATCGACGGAAGAAACCAGAGCCTCTTAAAACACCACATGCCGGCGTAGTAACGAGATTCTGATTATACTTCAAGTTGAAGGAAAGACAGGGGAAGTTAGTGGTTAGGGTTAAAGGGTTAGCAATCATACTGAAGTTAATCTCCGGGTAGTCGTTAACAGGCACGTAGACTTTCTCTTGGGTCTTTGTAGGTCTGCGGTAGTCCTGCGGCGGGTGGTAGTTAGGAATGGTTTTCATAGCCTTTTCGACCAGCTTGTGGCGTTCGTCCTCTAGGCGTTTGCGGTAACGGTATTCTCGAGTGTTGATACGTCGTCCATGGTTGTCATATTGGGGGGGTGGTGACGGGGATCTGGGGCAAATCAACGTTAGTGTCTGCCGGTACTCTCTTATTTCATATCAACACAATATATATACTGGGAACATACCGATCACCATCTGCGGGGACGACGTCGTCGATGCGAAGCTTCTGACTGATTTCCTCAATACGAAGATGCAGGGTGTAGGCCTCCAGCTGCTCGCTCGTCATGGATGAGAGAATGGCCGTCGGAAGCCCCATTAGACCAGCGGCCTTGTTCTCAGACGCGTCGCCCCATCGATTGCGCTTCTTTCGACGACGAGGGCCGTCGGCTTCGCTGCGTGGCTCAGGATCGCGGCCACGTTTGAGATCGCGTTCCTCGAAGACTTCTTCTTCCCCATCGGGTACGAAGCGCGATTTCCCGAGCGGGATGTTGTTCGAGCCTGTGATTCCTTGACTCCTCCAAGACATGTTTGCGGCGGATGCGATGATTTTCTGCGACAAAAGCAATGCAAGAATATACGCGTGCGAAGTTTGGTCCGGTGGAGCAGCAGTTGTGGCCAAAATGCGCAGCCTCGCCTCTGAAGAGTTCGGGCTTTCTTGATAGAGGAAAAATAGTTTCGCCGGGTGCCGATCCAGGGTAGCCCATCTCTTTTTCCTGGGGGGCAAACAGGCTTCTAGAACGGCACGGTGAACGGGTACCTAGACACTTGTCACTAATTTGAACCGCTACCTGCGGCTCCATAGAGACGGGGCCAAGAAACGGGTACCAATACTCCGATGATAGGAGATCAGAAGTCTACCCTCCATCATGTTATTACCGGCCTACATCTTGTAAAGTGTACATGTAAGTTATTATTGCTGAGGTCACTGGAATGGGGACGAGTCTTGTTGAGAAATGTTCAAGTTACCTTATTTAGCAAATAGATACAAGAGGAATTGCAGCTTATCCCTCTTACGTATAGATGTTGATACTTTCATCTGAAGCGCCTTTAGTGCCGTACTTTGTCGGCACTCCGGAGTGCGGAGCAATATTTCCAGATTACTAGCATCTTGCTAGCAACCGCGACTATCTCGCACTAATGTTGTCAACCTTGCGTCTTTCCTGGTTTCTCCTTGAGAGATTTATTACTAGCATCAACTAACTTGCTAGTTTCTGATAGCACCTTGACTCAGCGGCCGCTGGAGATGGTCTTCGAAGACAGTTGATAACTTGTGCTTCGTTCTCCTCACTCGACTACTATAGCGTTCAACTCGCAGAATACTAATAATACGAGATCCGCTGCCAGATATATATATATATACACACACACACATATATATATATATTTATCTAATACACGACGTATACACAAATCTTTCATTTTTATAACAATTAGTTTCGGCTCTCTCGGTGTTTCTCTACACATGAGGCAATAACACAAACAGACCTTCTGTGCCAAGCGGCGGCCTATTATCGGTTGGTGAGGTTGATTAATTATATTGTGTGGATCGCTTATAGCGCCACTGACTCGGCCTCGATAGTCTGACCAGATATCCGTTATTTAAATCTGAAAGGCTAAAACAGCGGCTTCTGCACGGGGTTATCGAGATGGGAAAGGTGTGCAGCCCGTTTCGTCCACTTGCAGGAGGTTTGCCTAGCCTCTCGGTAAAATAGCAGAAGCTCATGTTTGCCCACGGCGACCACCTGAGTCAAGACAGCACGGAATCGTACGTTTAATGTTCTCTTTCGGCGCTACGCAGCCCCTTTGCGATCAATGTTGCCTACCGCTACCGGCTAGCTCGTGCATGATGCTATATTGGCTGCTCTAGAGTCGGCAGTCAAGGGAGGATGTAGCGCGTACTATTCCTCCGTGCGAAGTAAGCGACTTGGGAAAAGCCTGAAGCCCTGAGCCACCTCGGCAAACCACGGCCGCCGTTGACGTGGCTATCCCGGCCATCTTGAATCCTTTACTATTACGAATGAGGATGAAGCCGCAGTCAACTCAGACTCCTTTGTAGCGCCGATTAAATCCGGTGCCAGGCCGCGGACGATTTGTCTTGAGATCCTTCAGTCGACCCCTCTCGACTGCTAGCCAGTCAGGGAGCTTGGCCTACGTGACAAGCTTCGGATGAACAAACAAACCGTCGCATACCTCCCTTGTACTAGTAGTACGGACTTCGTAAGGGATGACATCTTGTGGAATTCAAAGCCTTGGAAGCCAAGACATGACATAACCAGGAGCTTTTGACTTAATATATGAGTTTTCGCGTCACAGAGCATAGGCGAAAGCGCCGCGAGCGCGTGGCATCTGTAACATCCCCGCGTTATGTGGCTTTATCCGCTAATGCATCGACGATACTGGCAGTAGTAGCAAACTAGTTCTCCATATGCACCGAGGGCTTTCTTTGGGCCCTCAAAATAGCCGTGTCGGTACTCCATAGATTTGTAGAGGGAGGGGATCAAGCCTGTTTCGGTGGCACTACATCGGAGGACGATATGGCAGAAGTCGGTGATTGGCTCCCCATATGGCGACTGACACATTCCGTAGTGGGTTGACCCGGGCCCAGAGCCGATGCCTGCGAGGTTTGCAGTATGGCTTTTTTAAGGCTTACTCGTGTAGGCCTATGTGCTAGTAGTATACCCTGCTCGGTCGTAGTCCAAAGCTTGGGGTCCACAGGAGCTTGACTTATATCTATCTGGACCATCTCCAACAGGATTGTTGGAGAAGGGGTAGGAGAAGTTTCTCTTAGATCTGCAGCGCTTGCAACAAGTCGAGTCCAAAACCATTTACACTAGGTGAATAGTCTAGCCTACAGTAAGCAAATCGATCCCAACCCGAAAAAGCCCCAAGAGGAGAAAGATAATAGCCTGCCCACGATCCTCGATCTTTATTGATCTCCGCCGATCGAGAGAGGCGAAACTTAGTGAGGGGCTGGCTGGCGGCGGGGAAGAAAGCGGATGAGATATACATCGGCAAGATCGCCATCCGAATAAATAATTACTCGATAATAAAATTGACAGCTTGGATTCGCTAATTTGGGATTTATTCATATTGGCCAGCCTTGTCCTCAGATACTACATATATATACCTTGGCTCAGCAGCAGAAACGCACACGGCTCCCTAAGGTTACACCAGACAGGGGACTCCCTACGTAAGCCTATATTACCGGACCACAAGCAAAGCACAGTTGTGCCATTGCTGTGACATAGACCCCATTCAGGTTCCTGTCAAACCGGTCGCTGGCCCAGATTTGGCCCCAAAAATTTCTGACCAACGGCCAACGGGAGGTCAAATACTGCGGCAGCCAACATAGCACCCAACGTAAGGTTACTCTGCAGCGGCTGCATACTTGAGTGTCTCTTTCTGCTTGCGAGAGCTTGGCCGTAAAAGATCAGCACAGACTGAGCCTCTAGGGCTTGAGATCAGGAGGCGATAAAGATGGTGGGCGTCCCTGGCAGATCCAAAGGCTGCGTCACTTGTCGACGGCGAAAGAAAGGCGTAAGTTCAACATCGTTGGCCCCAGTACTGCTGATCCGTCCCCAACAGCAGTTCATGAATATCACACAACTAAAGTCCGTCTTTGGCGAAACCCCGCTCGCGTTATATGCTCAACTTCAATCTTGTAACCACGCCGGATTTGTGTTGCTGACTTCGTCTGTCTGATAGTGCGATAAAAACGTCCCCGCGTGCCACCAATGCATACGGTCCGGCCTACAATGCGGAGGTTATGGGCGAGATCTTGTTTGGGTCAATACCACGCCAGATGGAGATAATACCGGCAAAGCCATGCCACTGCCGTTTCACGGAAAAAATTCGTCAAACCCGTCGACCCAACAGAGGCCATGGAGCGTAATCTATACCACCAAGACGGCCAACAACAATAACAACTCCAGCGTTGCTCTCCACGACTCGCTCACTCGCTCGGCTCGAGAAGAACTCTTCTTCGGCATGCTCATCTCTACGGCCCTTCCTTACGGCCACCTGCTATCGGCCAGGGCTTCGGACGTATCAACAAACGGATGGGTGTCGGCAGTCGAAGCATATTACGACAGAGAGCCGGCTATTCGTTATGCGGCACTGGCAATGAGCGTGGGCTTTATGGGCGTTGAAGACAGAAAGAAAAAAATAACACAACACAGTCAGCTGACTCTCCAGGGATTTGAGGCTTATAACAAAGCTATCCTCGAAATGGTCAGAGGGTTGAGAGACTCAAAGCGGTCCAAAAATGACGGTATAATCGTCGCCGCTAGGATATTACAATTTTACGAGGTATGGGAAATCCTGCTTAGCAATTGAGGATCATGGGAGCTAAACATATTGCCTGTTAGCTGTTTTTTGGAAAGGCTCCGGACTGGCGCGCTCATATTGAGGGCCAATTGGCTCTCTTTCTAGCCAGAGGCCCTGAATCTTTTGTATCTGGACAAGCACATCAGCTATATGTTGATGGCCGGGTTCTTATTGTACGAGCCCAACTTGTTTCCCCCCCTCGTCTGACGGAACTAATTTGGGAATAGGTCATGTTGTCAATTGGACGACGAGTCAAATCCCCGCTTCACACACCCGAGTGGCGCTCCGTTCCATGGCGTATTATACCCAAGTCGATCAAAGACAAGCTGATGGATATCCTAGAGGATATCCCATTCATGCTGGTCAGCTACGACGAACTTCGAGCCTGTCGGGATCCGAGTCGTTTCGACGAACTCCGCCAGATCGTCATGCTGAACTGTCAGCACGTTTCATCGAGCTTAGATATCTGGGAAGAGGAAGCCGGGACTCTTCTCAACCAATTCGATTATACGTTTGCTGGCTCCCCTCTGCCCACGCCCAAAGACGACACTGAGTTTGGGCTTGTATATATATCGGGTGTTTATTGGGGTGCTCGTCTGATGCTGTATAGCACTCTCGGGATGACCATGGCCCATTTGGCCGAAAACGCAAGCCCAGAGAGTGACGGTGTGCCATCCCTCGGCGGCTCTCCAGCTTCGTCTGCAGGTACGGCGTCGACGCCAGCCACCTCACCAGGACAGTCATCTACAAAGTCGCCAGGACCAAACGATAATGCTCCTCCAATAAAAATGGAGAACCCGGGAATCTTCGCCCGCAAAATCGCCCACATGGTACATCTTTTGTACGAGCCTGCTGCCGGTGCGATGCAAGGCGCCTCAGGCCTCTTCCCCTTGGCCCTTGCGCTCCGTTTTTTTGCAACAACCGAACCACCTGGACAAAGGAGTGCGGAGTCTCAAATGATATATAATTTATACAACAAACCTTTCGTGGGCACTTTCGTTGGGCGTTTTCTCAATGATCTCCAGGGGTCTCAAGAAGACGACGAGGCGAAGCGTGATAGCGAAGCAAAAGCACAACGGAATGTATTCTGGTATGCTGTTCTGGGCAGTGAGAATATTGTGCGCGTTGAAGGCTCCTGAGGAAGAGGAGAAGAAAAAAAATACGTTATGATTATGAAACGGTGCGTTGGGTATTTTGCCAAGATGCTGCTAGGAATGCGGCTTTTGTTGTGATGCGCCGCAGAATGTGCGCTACACAGCATTCGCTTTATCTGAGACTTGATGTCTTCTGTAGGACGCTTTTGGGTATCCTGGTAATGGTATGGTGTTAGTATATGTAGTCTTTTCTTTGACTATGGTCAAGTAGGGGTGTAACTAGGTACAGGCAAACAAATCACTGACACTCTAGTTCGTCATGCCGCGTTGCACTGTTTCCTGCGCTGGTTGGTGTGTTTAATAGCTAGCTGGTCTAGAGGAATTTATTATCTTTGTTCAAAGAGAAAAGAACACTGAATCTATGACAAGAGAAGAAAAATATTGGATTTGATTCACACGCGGACTACGACTACATATAACTGTGCAGAGAGAGTGTATGCAGTCCATAATTTGATACAATTATTCCCAGCTCAGAAACCAAAACAGCAATAACAAACACTCCCAAAGAATTTCTCGGTCTTCAAATTGGCCCTGTCCCCCTTTGTACTCACCACTACTCAATAACTCTCCATCTGTACCGCTTCTAAATGCATGTCTGCAATTGTATCTGCGGCTGCCAAAGGGTGGTTGAAATCAACACTGCCGACAAGTGCCTCTTTTGCACACAGTATCATGATATTTAAAAAGCCTTCAGAACCAATGATATCGATTTCCCTTTCTGGATGAATGTATGGTCCCATTACGTGGTCTGATAGGATGATATTGGGAGAATGACAAGTTGATAAGGTTGGTAAATTAAAGGGACATGACGGAGGTTATGAGGACACAATCGATTTACTTTTAGCGATTAATACTTTTAGGGATTTAATAAGGCAAATTGCTTCTTTCCAATAACGCAGCTACAATATTTCTTACTTCAAATTGACGAGAACGCTTATAATGTGAGATTCTGTAATGTCCGCGATTTACATATTTATACCCATATGTGGTCTTATGTATGTCTAACCCAAGAAACTGCTATATAATAATGAAGCCATGGCCATCTAATAGAGCCTAAAAATATGTACATGAACTCCAAAGCCGTCTAACAAGGGTTAATGCTAGCTGCACTGCCCGCGTCCTTTGGAATCGCACCCGCCGCCACAGCAGACTGGTAGCACCACCTCCAGTCATCATATCCGGCAATCCAATTGCACTTCCACGTCCAAAAGACCCAGCCGGCCGACTTCTCAAAAGCAAGCACTTGGGCGGCCCAGAACTTCTGGTACCAGTCTGCTTGGTCGGAACGGTTCTGGATGCCGAGCTCGCTGTTGTCCTGGACAGAGTCGGCGACGGAGATGGACCACTCGCCGACGATGACGCCGTCTTGGCGTTTGTCGCTGCAGGCGGCGTTGAGATAGCCATCTTTGGTGGCGGTGATACTGGTGTCCCACTTGAGGTAGCGGTGGTCGTCAAAGGCAACGAAATCGGTGCTTGGGAGAGCACTGGTTGGGTCTCCAGAGCCCCAGGCTGCGTCCTATTGTCATCAAGTCAGCTTGCCTGAGACATCAAATAATGGAGTTAGTCAATGAAAAGAGAGGTACAAACCATGAATTGGATATGCAGGCGCTTGTCGTCAGAGACACCCAGGCGACTTTCGGTATCGCGGATGCGGTTCCAGGCAAGGGGATAGTAGGTGTTAACCATATCAGCAGCTTGGCTGGGGAAATCACCGGAGTGGACAGGCTCATTGATGACTTCCAGCATGCCGACGGAAGCGTAGGTTGCGTTGGTATGAATGCGCTCAGTCATCCACTCTAGGAAATCGGCTGCTCGCCCATAGTTATCTTGGGTGTAGAATCCTGGTTGTGAGACTCCCTATTGACTCGCTATTAGCTAAGGGCTTGGAGATTATGATGATTAGATTTCTTGACTTACGTGGCCAGTGTATTGTTGGTTTGGGAACTGCGCTCCAGGACCGCCGTGAAGGTCCATAATGACATAGATACCAGCATCATTGCACCATCCAACCAGGCGGTCTAGGTATTGGATACCACCGCGAGGGAAGAACTCGCCCTGCTGGACCAAATCTTCGCGGATCCAGAAACCAACTGGAATACGGACCGTGTTAAGACCCAGACTCTTGATCTGACTGATGTCGTCTTGAGTGATCCAGCTGTCCCAGTGCTTCTGGAAGGCGGTATCAGCAGCATCTTGACCGAGCTTTTGGACACAGGACCACTCGTCGTTGAGACCACCGCAGCCCATGCCAGAGAACTCATCAGAAGCCATCCATGGCTCGATAATGAATTGTGAACCGAGGTTGACACCACGGAACTTGTCATTACCGGGGAGCCAGGTCATAACGCCTTCGGTATCTCGGCTGAAGACTGTATCATGCGTGAGTTAGTATTCAGCAAATGTAGTGATGGTGGCTCCAGCAGACTTTTACTGACCCTTTGCATTAGACTGAGGAGTCCAGGCGCTGGCCGAAGCCAAGAACAATGAAAGGGCAACTGCAGACAGCATCGTGGTTGAATGCTATCCTACGAGAAAGTATTTTAAATAAAGAGATGGGATGTATTCTGAAGAGTTAGAATTATCTGAAGAATTTTCTATGCTCTATATACTCGTGAGTTGAGCAACACCGTCTCCATTCTAGACATTGTCGATCAATGGTTGTTGATCTTTTTCAAGGAGACTCTAGCCAAGGAAGAAATTCACCAACGGCTTCCGCATGTATAGTACGGCTGCAAAGGCCCGAAGCTACGTTGGACATGATATCTTACACGATCATCGCATCGTATATCCCATACAAGCAATTTATATTGCAAGCCTTCAAAACATGCATGCTGTAAATAACTCCCACTTTTACATTATTTAGCGAAAGTCATATTGGAAGCCATAGTTGATAACGTTAAGCCATAGTATTAAGACACGAGTTACCATTGTAGTTGTGCCGTACTTGCCAATTGGTATTCCTCGTGAACAAGCATGTCATTCGGACCGAATGCCGATCTCGAAAACAAGCTTCTTCTTATGGTAACGCCAAGTTAAAATGAGCCCCTTGTGCCGACCCCTGAGTTATACGGCGATCGTTACCATTCTAGCCGACTGGTGCTTACGCTTGATATGTTTTAAACTTTAGTCTACCAAATGCTGTGCGCCCTGCACTGACACGTTCTTAGAAGTGTGTGGTAATGCTCCGGGTGGGGGATAAGTGGATTGGCAGTGGACTCTAGCCTAGATGGCAGTCGGACTTTATACAATGGTTCAACTCCCCGCTTCCCCGACCCTTATTATTATAAAAATGTCAGATAAAGATGAAGGTGGGCCGCTTTCCACATCTCTGGACAACTGCGTGAACCGGAGGCTCCGATACCTCTTTGTACGGAGTTCCGGCATGTGCGAATATTATTAAGGCAGCTTTATTTCATCTCTACTAAAGTTGAAGTTCTCTTGCTAGTGAAGCCGTAGAACATACATCGGATTCATTGAGATGGATCTTCTGTACAGGGGACACTAATAGCTTTTCCTTAAGCCTTGCCTTTAAAGTACGAGGTGCACGTACGTATTCAATTTTATGACACGATTACTCGTAATAATCCATGCAGCTGGGAATCCAGCTGCCGAATGCAGGATCTTCGACCTACGGCATTAGGTGTATCTCATACACGTAGTTGTCAGCTTACCTACCCCAAGGCTCGGCACTCGCGATGATATATATGTCCACCGCTCAATGCACTGCACTTCGCCGCGATGTCGCTATAAACCACATTAGTCGAAGTAAATTTGGTTGTCACTATAAATTAACACAAATTATGTCATTGAAAAGTTACTGCCTCTTGCTGGGTGCCTCGGCTGCGGCCATGGCCCAGCATCCATTGTCTCCCAATGGCCGAAAGGCCGGCTCGGCGGGTGATACCGCTCTAGCGTTTTGGAAAGATCATTTGAGTTGGTGGCATGACTGGACGCCGAGCCCTTCAAGCAGCAAAGGAGCAGGTCTTGTTCCTGTCTCTATGCTTTGGGGTGGTGGTAACAATGGGCCACTCGATGCTCAGCGGTTACAACAGTTTGAACATCTCAATTCTACGCCTGCCTATGTCATGGGTTTCAATGAGCCAGATTGCTCTGGAGCTGATGTATCTGCAAACATCGACGTCAGCACAGGTGTCAGCTTGTGGAATAGCTGGATTGCCCCCATGGGCCAGAAGGGCGCTCTGCTTGGCAGCCCGGCCATGTGTCGCCAGAAGGACGAGTCTTGGCTTAAGCAGTTCAACCAGCAGCAGCTTACCAAGAGCTGGGATTTTACCGCCATCCACATTTTTAAGTCAGATATGACGGGTGTGCAGGCCGACATCGACTACTACTGGAACACGTATCAGAAGCCGCTCTGGGTGACAGAGTTTGCGTGCGTCTTTGACCAAAACAACTTTACACCATGCTCAGACCAAAGTCAGATCAACCAGTGGATCAGCGATATTGTAGATCTGTTTGAGGCCAATGAGCACGTGTTTGCTTATGCGTACACTGATGGCCTCGGTTTGGGTACGGCCTGGCCTCCCGTGAATAGCGACGGATCTCTCTCTCAGTCGGGCCAGGCATACTTGAATGCAATTAGCAAATATTACTGAGAAGTAAGAGTAGGAGTGCGAGAAGGGTTCGACACGAGGATGAAGAAACATTCTGCTGTATATAGCAAGGTTAGCCGCCCGAAAGCAGTCGCGATGTATATAGAATGACGTGGATATGTGATTAACGCTTGTATAACATTAAGTAAAGTTGTCATAGATAAATTTTATGTTTATTCATACTCTGGACTTACCATATAGAATCATTTGCAAGAAGTCTCTCAAATCTTTCAATGCACCTGTCGCAAGGCAGCTGAAGTCACCTTCGCGATTTACTTGAAAGAGAAAATCACTAAGTAAACCCTAGAATTAATCACAAATAATATCCGATTGGCCGTATTTTACCATTCAACTTTTATTAAATTATTTGTCGTTTATTTCGCAATTGCTCTTCGGTATCGTGTTCATGCTTTGGCGAACTAGTAGCCATTGGTTTTCCATTGTTTTGGAACCTTTCAATTAAAGAGGAACTTTTGGTTGTTATTTCATCAATTGGTTATTTGTAAACTGTAATTTAATTGTGATCTCTCCATTAAAAAGTCAAACCTGCCGACTTAGCGGTGATACATATCATCTAATAAACCAACTGGACCTCTGCGGTCATTTTCCCATTACTTTCGAATTATGAGAGAAGTTATCGCAAATATCTGTGTCCAGAGGTACCGAAAGCTATCGAAAATTCATACGATGTCACCTTCCATTGTAAATGAAAGGCACAGGGCTACCAAGGTTTCGTCGTTGGTGCTTTCTGGTACGGGCAATTTGCAGCACTAGATGTTCAACGCCACAATCTTTCCGCCCTCTATATATGTACCGTTCACAGGGGATACCACGGCACCGTCGGTAGTAACATAGAGAACACGCTTATCCAGTAGCGTCCGTCCAAGTACGGCTGAGGTCGCTCCCGCAACTAGACTTGAGTTAAGGTTCCCAGCGATCACCTTACTTTCACCGTCTAGTTTCACTTCAGTGACCACATTGAATATATTCCCAGAGAGATATGCTGCTTGCGTTGTAATCGCGAAGTCATCCACGAAAACATCTGTAGTTATTGTCTCGAATCCTCCAATCGCAGATCCAGATTTGCCGACGGGCACACGTCCAAAGAGCGGCCTGAATGAGTTTGCGTAATACACATAATTGTTGAGATATCTGATGCCATTGATACCGATTGGCAGCGGAGCGCCCGGCGCAACTTTGAAGGCCTCGTTGTCAAGCACCACCTTATACTTTTTAGTTTGCGTATTTACACTGTAGATGACGCCTTCCGTTGAATCGCCCGTCAGGATTGTATTGGGAGCAGACCCCAAGGTGGTCATGCCGTTTAAAAACCTGGCTTCAGGAAGGTCGGTAACTTTTGAGATTTTTGCCTGGTCATTGTGAAAGGCCACCTGCCAAATCGCCCATGACCCTGGAATGGCACCAGTTGTGGAGGAATAATTGCCCACATTAAGTGTGAAAACATCTGGTGTCACCTCTGTGATGCCCAATAAACTCAGATATCCCGAAAAGTGATGAATTAGCTTTGTATCTTTTGGGTTAAACGGATTGACTTCGTATATGTCCGGGCTGCTAGTCAAAGTGACAAGTAGATTTCCATTCGAACGAACAGCAATGTTTTCGACTGCTGTGCCATTGGTAAATTGGTAGATGACGCGAGAATCTACATTCGTCGGCCAAGGGCTCCCATTCTTTGGAGTTATAACTCCAGCTGAAACTGAAGCAAATATGGCAGAAAACGCAATAAATGAGCTTAAATAGAGCATGGCGATAATAGCTCTTGAATCAACGACGTTGTCGAGTGTACAGTTGGAGGTAAAGAGTAATACTTTATTACCAGATTGATATACAGTCAGTCAGTCTATCAGATATCGACTTGAGGAGGGACAAATCCGTTGAAATCCTTTGAGATCCTTTTAAACTCTTTATAGATACCTTTCACCCTTTATTCCTCTCACTTCAATATCGCTCTGATTAATAAACCCACAATCTTACCATTTGACAACGCTATTAGATATCAGGCCAAATTGATTGAAGATTCATACGATTTGACAGGGGCTTTCTAATAAGAATGGCAATGAGGATGCCGGCAACGGAACTTATTCCAATACCGATTCTGATTTAAATGCTGGAGAGTCTGGAGATAATTTTCTACTAGAGCCTTAGTCATTGTCGGAATTAAATATTTTAATACCGACTGTGAATCAAGTGCTAGAGACGCTGAAGACGATCTATGGTCAGAATCTTTGTCACCGCCGGGGTCAGACTCCGATGGTGGCGCGGGGCCTCCGTCTCTAGCTCCCGCTCCAGCCCAGTACATATTCGTCTTCGGCTAACTACCCCAAACAACTAAGATACTTATATTTGCATATGATTGGTCTCATGTACCAAAGTACCTAGACAGCGATCCTCATCAAATATGTGATTTTTAAGCAGTTTTTGTAACATAATTTTGACTACTCGAGGGTATATGGAATCATTGGGTATATGGAATCATTGGCCGTTTAATAATCGCCATGTTATACCCCTGATAGGGTTAAATTTCGCACATTCATTTGGTGAACATTCTAGAATGAGGCCCAGTTTGGGCCCATTTTGGGTCAGCTAAAATGCGGAGCTTCTGTTGACTGAGCAATATCGAGTATATATGTAAAGCTAAGTAATGTGTATTATATCATCTCGACTACTCTGCACATATACGGATATATCAAGAGGGGAGAAGGAATACGTCCAATTTCTTTTCTAAAATCAATTACTAAAGCTACTGACGCTTCAAGATGCTTAGCGTTTAGCGCATTTTATTCTCTTCTATAAATAGGTTACTGTTTTAGGACAGGGAGATACACTGCAACAATGCCGAGGCGACATGTGTGATGGCTTGGTCAGAATGGAGATGATACTCCCTAGCATAAACATGGTCATTTTAAGTAAGCGGCGTACATTATTCTCATAATATATATGCAATTGGCGCCCCCACGTTTATAAGACTCGGGAGAATAGAAGCGCCGATTTCATGCAGGTGGAACATAACAGTTTAAACAAATTTACTTTTCTATTCGCTCATATAAATTTCAGCTTAATGCCGCAGTAGTGGGCAAGGTATATCTCTCCGGCATCTTTTTGTCTTCCAATTTTCATCTTCTTATCGATTTAAGCAAACCCAATAGGAATAACAGGAGAGAAACCCTTGCCCAACTCCTTGATCTTGGCAAGCTCATTAGGTCCTATCTTGGGAGCATCCTCGCCCTCGGCAGGCTTGGCTTTGACGTACACACCCTTGGGGTAGAAGAACTCAAACTCAACGGGCACATCCCACTTCCAGACATCGGAGCGGTCTCTATAGTAGTAAGGGCGGCCGTTTTGCTCAATCACGTCGAATGAATCGCGCAGCTCGATGGCGTGAGCAGTGCGGAACTGACCTTTGGCAGTGACGGCAATGCAGCAGTGCCAAGGTGTCATGGAGAAGTGATTGGGCTGGGGGACTAGAGGGAAAGACAGCTTGTTGGCACCGGTAGAACGGTGAATGGACAAGCGGACGTAATCTGGAAGACGATGTTCGATGACAGCAGCAAAAGCCTATTATACATGGGTTAGTTATGGAAGTAAAGAGAGTCAAGTGAGACAACATACCTTGCCACGAGTAATCATGTCGTGAGCCACTCGCTTGACGACCTTTCTGTAGTCTCGCTTGGTGGTTACGCCAGCAGTGATAGGGCTGTGGCGCATGTCCTTGCTCAAGAAGATGATGTAGCCACAGTAAGTCAGGTTGATATCCTCATCAGTGAGGATGGCTTCGCGGGCATCAAAGTCCGCAGGAAGATACTTGTCCACGAGCGTTTTTCGCGAGTCATCAACGCACGCCAAGTATTCTTCCTTAGTCATGTTTGGGCTGTCGGTAATACCGAGAAGGTTCATGATTCGGATGAACTTGAGACGATCATAGCCCTTCTCAACAGCCATGCGTCGGAGAGCACCACCGTATTCGTACACCTCCTCGTTGGAGATACCCAAGAGATCGTTGTAGACGAGACCGTCTGAGGTGACGGTGACATAGGCTCCCGGGGGGTAGATGGCTTGGATGTCCTCACAAAGGTTCTGAAGACGGCCTAAGCCCATTTCTTCACCCAAGTCGGGCACAGCACCGAGGACCTTTTCGACCTTGTTGACGCTCTTCCATGGGAACGCAGGGAGGACAAGATCAATGGGGACGTTGTCCTTCACATGCCTACGGACATGGGGCTCGAACTTGATACGACTTAACCAGGGTGAACCCTCGTCGTTTTCTTCGTTCTGGCCATAGCCCTGGATGATGGTCATGATACGTGATGTGACATCGGAATCTTGTTTCTTCGGAAGGTTACTCTTCTTGGTTGTGGTGTTTGTAGACTTCTTTTGCGAAGAGACAAGGCGAGGCATGAGAGTATTTGGATCGAGAGAAGCGATAGACTGGTTGGAGTCAGACTCAGACTCTGATGCTGATCCAGACCGAGATGCAGTCTCTGAACCGGCAGCCGAGTTAGAGAGGATAGGGGTCATGGTTCTCTTCCACTGTGCAAGTTCGCTGACTTGGGCTTCAAGCTTGGCCAGACGGTCAAAGTTGTTGCCAGATTGAGCATCAGCGATGGCAAGGCTGCCATCTTGCAAATCAACAATGTTGATAGCAATCACCTTGGAGGCAAGAATAGACATGATTGCGGTTGTGGATGAGAAGATGGTTGAGAAAGAAGTATGAGTTCTAGAGAAAGAGAAAGGACCAAGCGTGCCTTTTAAGTCTAGACATTGACAACCTTGATATTGGAAAAAAGACATCTATAACAGGGAAGTTGACTAGTGGCGTATGTGAAAGAAAAGCCGAGACTCAATGGGCCAAGGCGGAATTCACAACATAACAATAAGATATGAATACAAGGCTAATAATAGACTCTATTGCTCTTTGCTTATTTATTAATAGTATGTAGCACAGCTTACATTATAAAGATGTATATTTAAATGTTAAATATGTAATAAAATAATAAGATATATTTATTTATTTTAAGATAAATAATATATTGTTAGCATACTGTAAAAGAATAATTA